>JAOWAW010108214.1:0-14101 GCA_028565695.1 Nicola tetela
GGGGGGTAAAGGCCTGTTTGTATAGAATCAAACAAATCGCACTTTGTGTGTCAGTGTGTGTTGCCATTGTTGGTGGCCAATGGCACAAAGCCGAAGTGGATCTGTGCAGGGCTGCGCTGCAACGTAAAACACACTATGATGCAGTTCACATTGTTCCCACATGCAGCTGTGCAAGCAATGCATGGTGTAGTTTCATGAGACTCATCTCCATGGTCCCCAGCCAACTGTAGCTGTCTTTTCTAGTACACAGTGCTGGTGCAACAAAACCTGCCTCACAAGTGTGTGGTTACTGTATCTGGTTATTATACCTACAATTGAAATATGCATGTTGGTGTACATGTGTAATGGTATGTATATCCATGCATCCATGTTCGCTGCACTTTCGTTTGAGGGAGGGGGAGGGGGTTATGGCCATATGAAAATATGTTTGCTAGCAACGTGTGAACTAATGATATGGTTCCTTACAGAGACAGAAGGGCCAAAGGGAAGAAGAGATCAAAGAGGAGGATAAACTCAAAGAGACACTAACACAACCGGGTAATTTTGGACAGAAATGAAAGCAAAAACAAATAGCAAGATCATGGTGTGCTACTGTAATGAGCAATTTTGGCAAGGAGGGCTTCAAGTTCACGAAAACTGGACTTGAGAGATCCTGACTGGGTAGTCATAAGATGAAGAGGAATTCCTGGCACACTGGACACAAGAAATATTTTACATGAGAAATTTCGCCAGAAATGCCTCTGGCTTCATCAGCCATAAAAAGACAAGGGAGTACAGAATGCTGGGATGCTTATATTATTGCATTATAGATGTGAATGCAACAGCTGTTATTTATGCAACATGAGATCTATTGTATATGGTGTGTGTACCGTATTTCTTCTAATAATTGCTGCCTCACATGATCGCCGCAGGCCATCAGCACCAAATTGCAATAATCGCCACCCTCAAATAATTGCCACAGCAATTATTCAAGAAATATAGTATGTACGATTAAAGGAGCAAGGTGCATGCTATTGAGATTATGAGTTTCGAGGCTTAACCATTCCAGGAGAGCAGTGGCCCATGCTCTCACTGGGGACCCTAGCAGCTTCCTGGCTTGGACAATGGATCAAGCTACTTCGCTGAGTGAGTGAGAACGTGCTTCCAATCCTGAAGACTAGTACGGGTGGATGGCACATCACCATCAGACTTGAAAATCACTTCACTGAAACCATATGAGTTGATCTCGTGCATGTTGATTAATCCCAGCACTGTGAAGACAGGTCTCATCATATCTTTGAGTTGACTGATCTACCGTTTAGTATCCCATTTCAATTGCAGCACGACTCTGTCCCTTTCACCTTCTCCATTCAGCACATCATCAGTCAGTATGTTATAGTTGTTATCCATATCCAACTTCTCTCAGACCAATATTGAAAATGTTCAAGTGAGTCAATTCTTGATAGTCTGCCAATGGCCCCCGCCATGTTCGTTTGCTGTACAAGTAGCAATTAGACTACAAGCAAACCCTGTCATCACAGAATTAGTTGTTGGAGGCTTTTAAATCAAATCACACAAAACTGCAATCGCATTCCTCAAGCTACCATTAACATGATTGTCATTTGTGAAACTCTGTGCTGACAGGGCTATGCAGTCAACAGAGGTATGCTGTAGTATCCTCAACTTTGGGTTTTAGAGTGGTGGATTTTGGGCATTTTTGCTTGTGTTTTGCCTGTGTTGTGTTCTGCAAAGCTATTTGCATTTGCAAAAGAAATTGTGATGTGTTCTGCTGTAGGTGATGGCTCGTGTTTACACTGGCAGGTATGTGCCAGTAGTCAACAACAGATCCATCATGAGCTGACAGGCTCTAATCTTGATGCTGTCTATTGTGTGGCCACTCACAAAGACAAAGCTTACACTGCATGCCGTGATGGAAGAGTTCGCTGCTATAAACTGTTACCAACTAACTCAAGTTGATGCGGCTGGAATGCAGGACAGTCATTGTGTTCATCATCAACACACTGGAGAAAAAAATATAGGTCACCTTTGTACGATGAGGACTGCAGTAGTGAAATTGGATATGTTATGCCATTTTATGCTTCTGGCACACATGCAGCAAATTTCTTTCAAATTAGACTTGTTGGTACTAGTAAGTTTCTGACATACATGTACATTTTATCAGGTTTATCTGACAATTTCAACTCATCCTGATTAACATGTGATCTTCTAGTGTTTGCGTCACTCATAGTAGTAGCCCATACAGAGATGAAAGTTCTCTCATGGCAGGCTGTGTGTTCCTTAAACTTCCTTCAAATTGTACATTTTCAACAGTGCCAATACCACACAGCATTCTGCAGTGGAGTACATGTTCATGTTGCAGTCAATAAGGTGTGGCAACTAAAAATCTGGGTAATTGGCGATTAGCTGCGCTAGCACACTACTTTTTTTGACAGAAGTAATACTGCTAATAACTAATTATCTTCTTTGCATACCAACAGTTTACAAGAAAACATGGCAGCTGGTATCCAGGTTGTAGAAAATGGATGAGGTAGACGAAACAAGATGCCACAGTGTGGTTGTCCAGCTCTATGAGTAGTGTATGAAGGATGGGAAATCTTTCACAGTTGGTCATTATGCAAGAGTGGGCCGGTATTTAGGAGTATGCATGTGCTTTACAAAATTCTGCAGTCTTTTAAGAGAACAGGAAACAGGGGAAGGGCTGGCAGTGGATGGAAAGCAGTAAGGATGCTGAACGAGAAAAGGATGTAGCTTGTGAAGTGCCTGCGGCAAGAAAGGAGTCTCCGGTTGGAACTTTGCATCAGGAGTTGAAGTTTCACACCAGTGTCAGTGTTGGAAAAATTTTCTGTGAATAATTTAGTACAAAGTCCTCCAAAAGACAAAGTGCCCCACTTTGGTTAAAGGAACTGGAAGTGTCAAAGAAGTTGCTGCCATCAGATGATAAGGATTATCTGCCCTCTTTCATTCAGGATTGCTAATGTACCGATGAGTTATCTTCTACTTACTACTGTATAAGCAGAAAAGTTCATTTGGAATTTATTTTCGTTTATTTCATTCAGACTCATGAATGAACCAAAATAAATTCCAAACGAACTCTTCTACTAATACAGTACACAATCCTACATGCACATGCATGCATTTCACCCCAAATGAAAATAAATTCCGAACGAAATGCCTTTTTTCCACAATGAACGAAAATTTCTTCTTATACAGTATTGTACTAATAAAAAAGACCTTTTACACTGTACTAAAAAAAAGACCTACTACACTGAACTAAGAACAGAAAAGACCTCCCACACTCTACTAATAAGTAATATCAAGAAGACTGCCTAATAAAAAAACAAGACCTACTACATGGTGTATAAATGTGCTGATAAGAAAAAAGCCTACTACACTGTGCTAATAAGCCTACTACACTGCGCTGATACAAAATAGGCCTACTATACACTGTGCTAATAAAAACAGGCCTCTCTGGCCATGGCCATCATAACAGGTAATAAAGAATATAGGCCTACTACACTGTACTAATAAAAAAGGCCTACTGCACTGTGCTAATAAAAAAGGCCTTCTGCACTGTGCTAATAAAAAGGGCCTACTCCACTGTGCTAATAAAAAAAGACCTGCTGCATCATGTACATGTAGTGTCATGTACTGATAAAAAAGACTTACTACACTGTCCAAAAGAAAAAAAAAAACTACTACACTGTGCTACTAATAAATTAATAATAATTAAAAAGACCTGCTACACTGCACCAATGATTTAAAAAAAAAAAGTAGGTCGTCACTATACTACTAATAATACAAGAGAAGGGTTGCTCCTGCCTCGGCAAGGATCGAAGGCCGTGCCATGCGCCAAGGAGGTCCGATTCTTTTGACGTATGCCCCCAACTACACCGCTGTTCAATAGAGCTAGCGCGGCTGAACGGAGCGCATCTCAATGACCGCGCACCCCAACAGAGCGCTCCCCACTTCAGCATGACTCAATAGCGCGACTTTAAGCCCAATGGCAATGAAGAGCACTCCCCAATTCAGCGTGTGGGACATATTCTTGCCGTGAAGAAAAATGGACGAGCAGCTACGAAGGATCAGCGAAACATTTGTTAACGATCATGGTATGTCTCGCGAGCATGACACAGGCTCAAGACAGGCTAGCAAACCGTAAAGTTTGGTAAAGTTAGATATAATCTCTTCAACGTGCTCGCGCTGTCCTGGCAGCGATACGAAGGTTGTACGACAGTGCGAGACGATACTGTGACACCAAGAGCTTTTGTTTGGAAGCAAAGCAAGAGACAGTGATTGATCAGAGAGAAGAACTCTACTCGAACAGGGAGAATTCGCCGAGCTATCTCTATGATCTTACTCCTTTCATTATTAGCAGAAAGCCTCCAGTCTTTGCCTGGTAGCCATCTTCAAGAATCAAGACCTTGATTGGTTTCTTACAGATTACGGGCGCAGAGCTGCATGATTACAGACGCATATGGTCGAATCTGAAAAATCATGCATCAAACGGCCTCGTAATTCCACATAATGCCCATGATTATCCAGAGCAACTTACCAAACTTATTCGGAGGCCCGGGTTCTTCAGGAAGAATATCTTTGAACACCTAATTATCTTGAGCCGCCCTGAATAAGCTTTGAGGTATCCTGTGGATGGCTTTGTTGAAGTGCGCTTCATTGAGATGCGCTCTCTTGAGTCGCGCTTAAGTGGGTCGCGTTCTGTTGAGCAGCGCTGAAGTAGGAGACGATCTCTTAATATTCCCCTAAGCGCTAGGCCCGGGCCAAGGCGCTGGGCGCTTGGTTATCCAGTTGTCGCTCTGTCAGCTGGCGAAAAGAGTGATTCTATCTCACTTTCCAACTCGGCAGTTCCCTTCCGGCGACCCTGAACCTCGGCGCTTACAGATGATCTGTTGTCACTGTGCCCGACACAGCTCGAGTTCATTACGTTTTTCGCTGCACTCTTGCGATCGAGCTGTTTACTGAAATTGAAACAACGTGAACCGCAGAGCTCATTGTCCGCTGCGGAGGCGAGCCAATGGAAACAGTACTAAATCAATTAGGAAATCTCTAGCTCTTTGTCTTTTCCCCATGTTTTCAGAAGCTAACGTGTGGAGAGTGCTTCACCGTAACTGATCAGCTTAATCGGCTGAAAGTGTTAATCCTCGACGTTTTGAAGTCAGACTGACCGGTAAGCGAAGCCCTCAGCTGCAGCTTGGCCCGCTAGCTCTGCAGCTCCGAGTTACCGGACGGTTTAATATCTTTTGAATATAGCCAACAGACCGCAGCGGTATAACTTGACAAATATCTTTTCTTGTGGTGTCCGCTCAGCGGCTTCAGTTGTTTGTCTATGATAGGCTGGGCTGCAACAAGAGAATGGTGCAAACTGTTGCAAACTGCGAAGCAAACTGAGTAGCGAGCAGCTGCAGTTGGTTCACTTGTGACCGAGAGCGCTGACGGGAAAATGAGGTTACGACGCTGCTCGCCGTTGTCATTTACGTCGGCATGGATCGTTGGCAATTTCTTACAGATATTCACGCCCCAAGAGGTGACAGCTCAGCTAGCTAGTAATTACATCAAGGAATCGGGAGAACCCGTTCATGATGGTGAGATTTGCTGTTGTAACGATAATCCTTCGAAAATGCTACCAGTGCTGGGTAGGTAGAGCGCCATAAGAACTCGGATCTCGAGGGTCTCGGGGATCGCTCAGGCGGAAAGCTCCCGCAGCTCTGAGCGTAGCATTCAGTGTAATCGAAAGTTGATGTGCAGTATCTAGCACTTGCACGTTCACTTTCGTAGTAACATTTTTGGCTGACATGGCGCTGCATAGGGCAGGCTAAATCTTAATCTGAATACCATGCAGCAGGTATATCAACAAGAAAATGCAACCGTTGCTGTATAATGTAAACTGACAATGTTGACGTCACTGCGCAACATGCTGAGTTTAAATCATCAGTTGTGATTTTGGTGGTGTGGGAGAGTTTTTCACGTGATCATTGCACTGTTGCGTGTGTGCGTATAGTAAGAGCCATGCTGTCGTCATACGACATCGTAAGACCGGAGCGCTTGACGAGTGACAAGAACGTAAGAGACTCAAAACTAGCTTAGGTAACACTGATTATCAGTTTGATAATTATTACATAAAAATTATGTCTGTAATAAGATGAAACCTACAGCAGAAAAAAAAAACATGGCATCTCCTTTGGTGTACATGTAAGCATTCAATTTTCTGAGGTTGGTATAACAATCGACATAATAAAACATCAACGGTTCAATTAAGGTTTTGGAGAGCTACTATGTTGTGAGGATGTCTTCAATACAGGTCAGCATGTACACTGGCAGGAGCAGCTCCATAATTAAACGGATTGCCCTCAATCATAGCCCAAAGGCTACTGTATGGATTAAGTGCTCTAACTTAGTCCAAGACCAGCAAATTTCGAAATTGAATGTAATAAGCAGATGAAGATAATGAATTGCCACTCACTTAGACGAAGATGAAACTAAAAATAGCTCTATAGAACTATTATATATCAACATGCATACTCACTGGTGGTGGTGAAACAAACTTAGTATGTCGTTCTCAGTGTGTAACACACCCTTCCTCTTCCTCTTCCCGTTGTTGCTTTCTCTCTTCTCTTTCTGCATCATTAATAGGCTTGGCACACCTTCTTGCTGCAAACTCGCAAAAGAGCATGGATACTGGATCTACAAGTGAATGAGTAAGAAGACATCCTGAGGTCTTGATGATGGCCAACGCATGACTGCAGGCAAAGATTTTTTAACCTGTCTAATATGGAAACAAGCCTGTGTAAGGGCTGCATTCAGTGAAGTAATGCAGTTTGACTACATACACTCTATGCCATACATGTTGTTTGATACTCTTTATTGAATATTTTTTAAAGAGTTGTCCCAGGTACCCACCTCGGATATGTCTATCACAGCAGAAAAAGCAAATAAGACATACAAGGTTATGTAGGGCTATGGGGTGTACATATCAAAACTGAGGAAAATATAATACTACATGTATGGATTTACAGACCACTCACTACTAGACAGGTCTGTATTACAAGATGACATAAAAAGAAGAGAAGACATAAGTACAAAGAGAGGGAGGCGTCCTACTGCGTGCATGAAAAGAAAAGAGGAAAAAGACGGTGCCTTCCCTAGCAGGCCTTGTCGCAAATAATATTAAAGAGGATCAAGAGGACCAAGGAGATAGGAGGAGGTTGTGGTCCAGGTGGGTTCTGAGTGGGAGGAAAAGATTGTATAGGAACAGAGGGTAACAATTTGGGATAGATCATTGTGGAGATGTTCGGGACGAACAGGGGATTTAGATGGGAGGATCAATGTTAGGTTAGTGAAATTTGGGTGGGAGAGGAAACCACGGGAGCCAATTTCAAGGGTGATAAGTTTTGGATGGTAGGAAGCGTGCTAGAGGTCAAGAATGAGGGGGCATAGCGGTCAGATTTGCATGTATGGGACAATTGGATGTTAGTATCAAAAGGGATGGTTAGTTTGATGAGGAGGATGTGTTTGTTTGGGAAGATAAGAACAAAATCAAGTCATAATGGAGTTGGGGTTATGTCAAGGGGAATAGTGGATCCAGATCTGGACAAGTGGTCAGGGAGATCAGCCAAAAATTTGAGGGGGTGTTCTGAGTTTTGGTATGCTGAGGTGAGAAAGAGGACGAGGTGCTTAAGGACAGAGTTATGTCGCCAGGTGTAATAGCCTTGTTTGAGGAAGTGAGAGCAGTGGTTTAGTATGTGATGGAGAGTTTGGTGGTTTTGGCAATGGGGGCAGCGGGAGGAAGAGTGTTTATGCATGCGTTTTAGTGTGGCAAGGGTGGGCAGACAGTCAATAGAGGATTGAAGGATATAGGACATAAGACCTTTTGGAAGAGAGTAGATGTAGGATTTCCAGGTTGCATCAGTCTGTTCGAGGTGAAGAAGGTTTAGGAAGGAGCCTTGTACTAGGAGGGGTTGAACTTTGTTGTGGTAGAAGGTAAGAAGGTGTTCATGTAATTTCTGTTTAATTTTCGTTTTAATTTGTCAAGGGTTGGTAGAGAGCAGGGTCTGGGTGTTGTCAGGGGTTTGTCTGAGAAGGGGTGAGACGATTTGGTTGTAGGTTGACAAAATAGGAGGTTACACTCTGTACCATACATACACTCTATACCATACATACACTCCATACCACACAAACACTATACCATGCATACACTCTATAACATATATGCACTCTATACCATACATACACTCTATATACCACACAAACACTATACCATACATACACTCTATACCATGCATACACTATGCCATACATACACTCTATACCATACGTACACTCTATACCATACATACTCTTTACCATACATGCACTCTATACTATACATACACTATACCATATACACACTCTATATCACACATACACTCTATGCCGTACATACACTTTATACCATACATACACTCTATGCATACATACACTATGCCATATACATTCTCTATACAATACATACACTATGCCATACATACACTCTATACACACATACACTTTATACCATACATACACATATGCATTACATACACTAGCTCTATACCATACATACACTCCATACCATACGTACACTCTATACCATACATACACTCTATACCGCACATACGCTCTATACCATACATGCACTCTATACATACAGTCTATACCACACATACTGGTACACTCTATACCATACATACACTATATACCATACATACACTCTATACCATATATACACTCTATGCCATACAAACTGGTGGAATGATGCCTGATTTTGTGCATTTGACAGGATGATTAGATCGACTCTTTTTAAATGCCGTCACTACCTACCAACTGGTGAAGAAGTTGTCAAAACAACTGTCCATGAAGACATTGCAAGGGTAAGCAGAGGGTCCATTTGCCTGGTGTTTTAAAGGTGCTACTAAGCTACTACTCATGCCTTGTACAACAAATAATAACAAATCACAGCTTTGAATAGTAAAATTTTTCATCATTTATTAGTTTTTCTAGAAGCAAAGATGGGAAATGTTTTCCTCTTGTTCATTTGTTGATCAGCACTGCTTGGTTTTGTGTGAATTACAAATGTTCTGCCTGCAGCTTCTTTCACAGAATTCTGAGGCTTGTCATTTCCATGGCAATGTCAGAAACAGTACAACATCATGGGCAGCAGCTAATATTTGCAAAGGAATAAGGTGGGATGCCAACGAAGAATTCTGTTAACATTGGAGATATGATCATAATGTTTGAAAGTGAAAGTATAAGTTGCAATTGATGCAGTCACAATGAAGATTTCACCCATACATCCCTTATCAGGCACTACGTTGTGAGGCAGCCCAGTGCACATCATTGACAAGTTTTCTTCTTCCAACCACAGTGGTATGTTTTGGGATGGAGAGCATCTATATGCCGTAGAGCCATTGGAAGAATCTGTAAGCAATTCTGCCATGCCTGGTTTTTTGTTTCACCATGTACATGGAGGGTGTGAATAATAAAAGTTATGTAAAGTGGCTCAACCCAGTTGTAATGTCACAATAGCAAGGCTTGCGTATGAACTTAGATGCTCTGTAGGTTGGCATCAACTGGGTTGAGCAACCTCAAGACATGTTTTTACTCGCTTCATTCCCTTCATCACCCCATCAACACACATTACAGTCAGGGTGACAGCTGGCCCTGTCCAAATGCATTGAGTATCAAACCAGACGTATAAATCTCCAGGGTGCCACATGCATCCTGTTCATTCAACACGTACCAGTAAGTAACACTGATGCACGACAATTAGTGTAGTTAAAAGCCTACAGATCAAAGATGTAGAAACCATGGTCTAATGAACCATTCTTGCTCAATGCAAGGAAAGAATATGATAGTCTATTATGCACATGTGCAGAGAGATAAAATGGCAACCAGTAACATGTGCGTGGTCCCTAGAAACCTCTCACCTTGTCCTTAGCAACCAGTTGATTGTTGCAAGAACAAAATTTCTTAGCCCTTTTGTTAGACTCAGTTGCAAAGAGCATTACTCTTAAAGTGCTCAATTTTCTCATTCAATCCTTGCTGCTCCTTTTCAGTATAGTGACTAGAAATGCATCCCCAATTCCTTTATGCCAGCTCTGTGACCACTGCTTGTTCCATTATCTGTGGATGACCGCACACTATGATCCTTCTTACTTTGGAATGCAAAGCACATACTGTAACCGTAAACTCTACAAGGAGGACAAGAGACGAGTAACTCGTGCAAGTAGCTCAATGTAAGGGTGTGTTTCTCCCTAATTCATGTGCATGTACGTAGTTCATGGGTGTTAACGATGCTAGTTCAAAATCCTGTTACACATACTGTACGTTAGGTGGCCATTTTGAAGTACAGCATGTCAACCCTAAGTAATTTCTTAACTCAGGAACTCGGGGTACATGCAGTTCTATAACAATGTTGACGGTCATAAGACAATTGCCATGACTAATTGTGTGACAAAAAAAAACAGAATTGTGCAAGCGAGAAAAATAAAAGTTACGTGCACATACAGACACACACACATACACACACACATGCACACAGACAGACACATGCACATACACACACATACATGCATGCACATACACACATGCACAAACATGCACACACATGAACACATGTGGCACGCACACACGCACACATGCACGCACGTACGCACACACGCACACACACACACATGTGCACACACAGGCATGCATATGGTAGCTATATAGTTCTTCTGCTTAAAGGATTCAAATATCTAGATGATGCATGGTGCATGTGTGACCTATAAGTGTATGTACTAGAGTTGTTTGCTGCAGTTTCAAAGTAAACCTGAATACTTCAGAGTTAAGTGAATATTTCAGAGTGAGGAGAATAGAATACTTCAGAGTTAAGAATACTTTGGAGTTAAGTGAATATTTCAGAGTTAAGTGAATACTTCAGAGTTAAGAGAATATCTAAGAGAGTACTGCAGAGTTAACTGAATTCAGTTTAAACACTGAACACCTGACTCAGTGATCCACTCAGACTACATGCAGACTCATGCCCTGGTGAACAGAAGAAGCTCACTAATAGGTAACATGGTGCACAACATGCTATACCAACTCTTACTACCAGTACTTTTAAACAATTATCATGAGATGTCAACACTGGGTTTTGCTGGTTGCCTTCTTTCAGTTGTCTGGCAAACATCTCCTTTACCGCCTGCAAGATCATTCTGCCATCAAACATACATGGAGCTGTGGAGTTGGTCAGAGTTTACTGAAAGAAACTTCTTAAGAATTTATCTGTGGCAGACAAGAGTTGAGCAATTTTTATCATTTTGGTTAGATTACCCACATCAAGCTAGTACTCAACCAATGATGTGTATTGCTTGACCCACCTGTGAGCTGAATGCGACTAAAAGAAGTTAATTGCTGATCTTTAAAATCCTCAAGATGGTCAGAAGTCATTTAATGGCTTAGTTTAGGCAGGTTGTGCTGTGTCTGAAGTGTCTTTGTTAACAATTATATGCCATAATGAAAGATGAGAATGGATAGAATATTTTTAAAAAAGTCCACGTTTCTCTCCCCTTGATGCTTAGGAAAAGTATTTCATATAAAAGACAAGTGCATACTTCCAGCAATGTGCAACCATTTCATCTGCAAATGCACATAATTGTTTCTCACACCTTAATAACATGCATCCAAAGGGACTCGTTCTTGTTGTTTCCCTCACTTTCTCTGTTTCCATCAAGCAGGTGATTGGCTGTCTTCTAAGAGAGTTTACTCTGGTGGCCTTGTCAAAAACAGGGTCAGTTGCTGCAGCAAGCTAAATCCTTTGTGGCTCCCAGGGGCATACGTGTATAGCTTGTCCTCAGTAGGACATACTAACACCATGGTGTGAAATGTAAAACTGTCAAGAGATGTTCATGATCAGTTGGGTCACTATCAGTACAGTGCTAAAAAAGCCTTTACTGATCTCAACTGAGCTGCTCCAATAATGTTTCACGCTTATGCTAAAAGTCACTTTAGTCATTAATTTGTTCCAGTAAACTAGAATTTTTTCTTCATGCAGTCCACATAACAGCTGACTAGCTTGGTGTGCACTGGCAGTAACCATAACATCCATTACTTTTTCATTGGTGTGTCCTGGCAGTAACCATGACATCATCACTTTTCCATTTGTGTGTACTGGTAGTAACCATGATGTCATCACTTTTCCATTCGTGTGTACTGGCAATAATTATGACATCATCACTTTTCTATTTGTGTGTACTGGCAATAACCATGACATCATCACTTTCCATTTGTGTGTCGGACTGTGTCCTGGCAGTAACCATAACATCATCACTTTTCCATTTGTGTGTATTGGCAGTAACCATGACATCCATCACTTTCCATTGTGTTTCACTCTTCAGTGGTGATTTTTGATTAAGTTTTTGGTCAAGACATATACGCATGAAGTTATTGATTTTTGTTCTTACAGTAGTGTGTTGCTTACACATGTGGCTGATGCCTTTTCTCACCATGTGCAGCATAAACGAGCCACATATGGCAGTTACGTGGAACTGATGCTTGTCATTGACAACACACTTGTGAGTCCCTAGAATAGTACTATGCTTTGCCTTACATTGTGCCTGAATGTTTGCATGTTGACTTCAGGGATACATGCATGTGCTAGTATGTGTATATACTAGTATGCTGGTCTAATTATGAATGTGTGTGCATGTGTAGTTATAAATAGCTGTAGGTTATAATTAATCCATGTGTGTCTTACATGTATCATGTATTATACATGTAGTGTCCTAGTGTGTAGATGTACTCTTTAAAAATCATGATAGTCATATTGCTAGTATGTATACACTACTAGGCACAATGAAGGTGAGTTAATATAAAAGGACACATTCATGCATGCAGGTGTATCTTGCAAGTCAATACGCACATGAATTTGAGCAGTCAGCCTGGGAAAATGGGTGACTGTAAGAATTTTTTGCCAATGATTCATTGAAGTGTACAAAAAAACTGCAAACAAATCCAACTTCCATCGCAATGTGTATTAATGTGATTGGTTGTCAGCAGATTGTACAGAAAGGTGTCCAATATATAATGCTAACAACATAATTTTCACCGAGCCTAGCACCATTAGCCTAGTGACAAGACAAACGATGCATTAGCCTAGACTACAGCAAGCATTCTCTTCTGATGTTTCTGATGAGCATTTAAAGTTGATTTTTGTTTGGACTATTATATAGGAATAGTATGCATGATGCAGCGCACTCAGCCACCATTACCCTACATGTGTAAAAACCGTTCATGAGTGCGTATACTGTTACCTGGTGGACTTGCCAAATAGATAATGATTTAAATGAAACAAGCAACCAAACACATGCAGCAAACAAAACAAGTACAGCAAATGTACAGGTATTTATTTATTGCCTGACCTGTGTGTGCTAATTGCTCTGCAACATTCTGCACGGTGTCATCCATGTGTGCTGCAGTACAATGTGTTTTCCAGCAACGTGACACAGGTGATGGAGTTTGTGCTAGATTTGGTCAACCTAATGGATGGGGTAAGTCAGAACCCTCTGTAATGTCTGAAGTATATGAGGAGTGACCAAAATGCAACACTCATTGCAAGCCCATGGATCAGTTCAGCGAGCACATTGATAGCTAGCATGCATAGTAATTGCGATATTTTTCTACTTCATTGTGCAATTGTGATAAACTTGCCCCTCTGGCAGTTTGAGCTAAAATCTTCATGGTGCCTTGCTACAGATGTACAAGACGATCAACATGAGGGTGGCTCTCACCGAACTCCTCATTTGGTCGAACGGAAATCCCATCAGCATTACAGCCAACTACTCCTCCAACCTGGACAATTTCCTTCTCTATCGTCGTGACAACTGGGCAAGCAATGCAAGCTTTATCCACGACCATGCAGCCTTATTAACGTTAGTGTATAGGGTAATGTACAGGAAATGAACTAGCATGTGTATCACAATTCATAAATCAACAGCTTCTTCTCTTTGGTGTTGCAAAGAAGCAAAGCTAGGGGGGGGGGGGGGGTGGGGGGCGTGGGGGGGGCACCAACAGGACGGCAAATAAACACGTG
>JAOWAW010108225.1:0-14100 GCA_028565695.1 Nicola tetela
TCTCACTCAAAGCAAATAAACTCCAGCAAGCATTAAAAAAGAAGCATAGCTGTTGTACATTCAATGAATGCCTTCTCAATTGAAAGGATTTTATGGAATACAATCATGAGGTATAGGTATGAGACCAATCGCATAACTATACACCCCATTGTGCTGGGGTCTATCATAGAAACCAAGCATGCTACCGTGAAACCAGTGTTACTGAGCAGCTTAATCAACAATCAGTTACATCCAAATAATATTCAATAAAATAGCACCTGCAAGGTGGGATTGGTACTTCTATTATTTGCAGAGTTTCTTTTCCCTGCATTCTGTTCTTCCTGACCCTTAAAAACAAATAATAATACACTTCTTCAAGTTTGAGGAGCCAACCAGGCTGTCAAAATATTAACTAAAGTACTCACCTGGGCACTCCTTTACAACGCACAGTTGTGAGTTAGTTCTTTTCCCTCGACACTTCTTTCCCCCATATTTGGCTGCCGGACTGTTGCAAGACCTACTTCGTGTCCGACGTCCTCCCCCACATGTTACAGAACATCTTGACCAAGTATTCCATCCACTCCACTTGCCGTCAACTGGGTGTGCAGAATGGATATGTAGGATGCATTAGGTCCAACTTATGAATTTTTACAGTTCTTCGAAAATAACTTGGTCTACCAATACCAACTTCTTCTATTCAAGGGACTAAGAAGGTTCACCAGGTCAGTGAGGTTTCACAGCTCTCCACCTCATACACCTTACATAATAGCAATTGAGTTGTGTTTCTGTTGAATTTAGTTTTAGCTGTTTTGTTTCTTGTCAACTAACTTTTACTGTGGTGATCAGGAGTCTTTTATTAATTATTTTTCACTAAGAAAACTGACTAACCATTCAATTTTCCCACTTAGTTGGGGTATAATTTTCAAACCAGATATTATGTTATCTACTATTATTTCCTTGAGTTTTCACCAAACAATGTATCAACTGTGTCACAACCAGCCCCAGCTGCAGGACTGACTCTGGCCTCTGCAAAAAAGCCCCATACCAGCACATGTTCATATTCTCTTCTTCCTTGGGTTTAATCATCTGCATAACCATTCACTATCAGCATGTGAACTGCTTCCCTGCGTTAAGGAAAGGTTGACACACTCCCAAGCTATCTTGAACAATCTGTGCAGAAGACCACCCTCATTCAATTCCTACAGGACTTGACCTCTTGTAGTAGAAACCCATTGTGTTTTGTACTCACTAGGACATCGCTTTGCAAAACAAGAACGTTGGTGAGTTCCTTGCCCTCTACATTGCCTTCCGCCATGTTGCGGTCGAGGGTTGTTACAAGACCTGTTACGCATCTGACGTCCACTGCCACAAGTTAAAGAGCAACTTGACCAACGAGACCATTTGCTCCAACGTCCATCAACTAACCATGAATGGATGAAAACGTAACAATCATCATATCATCAGGTATGAATGACAGTATAGCATCTTTCTGTATTTAACAGTAACGCACATCAGCTACATGTATGTTGTTACCCAACCTTACATCCACCCTCTGGCTGAGTCTGGGTTATTATCCATGACCAGAAAGCCGAATGCTTTATCGTCAGAATGTAACACAATAAATAGGCTGACTCATGAGCAGTTACAACCTCTAGTGCATAACAACAATGGTACACGGGCTATCTAGCGGCACTGTTAATACTACATCGTGACGTATATTCACCGATGGGTGGTAATGGTACAGCCAACCCATCACGACCTATAGAGTACTGTACCTGTCAGGCAAAACTCACCAGCCATGGCTACTCAATTGTGCAGATGGCCATGGAAAGGTGACTAATACACAGAGAGGTGAAATACTTTCTTTCATATAATCTAAAAGATAACAAGATAAAGACAATAACTGGGATAATCTGAATTTTCTCCTCAAGCAGTGGGCAATGTTTTGTCGCTGTTTTGGAAACTGGGGGACCTTCATGATGGCCTCTTGACGGATATGATTGAAATGTTGCCAGAATATTGGGCTTCTAGAAGTACTCAAATAGAGGCTGTCAGCCCTTAAGTGCCTGTCAGCATGGTTTAATTGCGATGAATAGCTGAAGAATTACCATGCCAATCACTTAGTAAAAGCCTTGGACTATTGGTGTGACAACTTCTCCACCTTATACTCACTAGGACACGGTTTCACAACACAAGGCTGTTGGTGAGTTCTTTGTCCTCTACATTGCCTTCCACCATGTTGTGGTTGAGGGTTGTTACAAGACCTGTTACGCGTCTGACGTCCACTGCCACAAGTTAAAGAGCAACTTGACCAACGAGACCAGTCACTCCAATTCCCGTTAACTAACAGTGAAGTGACAAACACAGCCATGGCAATGTCATTCTTAGTTGAAGTAGTTGTAGCACAATACTCTCTATCTTCATACTTACTATGGCACAAAGCAAATTCCACGGTCCACATTTTGAGCATGTATGCACATCATCCTAACCCTTGAATTGGTACCTTTTCAATATCAAACATTTTCAAACATTGACCCTCTCTATAGCTATCCTTGAGTTCCTGAGTGTTGCCAAATAAAAATACTACATCATTTTTCAAGGAGAGAGAAAGTGGGTAAATTACCAACTAAGGAAAGTCGTTTGGGCAAGGCCACTTGCAATCCTGTCTTTTTTCTGTCACACTTTCAAACGTCAGGGCCAAGAACTACTACAGGCCATGCATCATTCTTGTCGTCCTCCTCCATATGCCATGGAGCAGTTTGCAAAACTACTCCAGTCGCTTTATTTCCTGTCAACTGAGTATGAAAAATCGAAAACGAAGATAACTAATGCATTAAATTAGCTCGTATTAAGTTCATTTTCGCAATTTAACAATGAGGGCACCATGCAAAAAATTGAAACTACTGCCACGCATTTCATGTTCTGTTCCTCAGGAAAATGCCAGCCTTCTCAATGAGCCTGGACACGAGTCCAACGTAAGTGATTTTTTCCCAATAAACGTACATATTTTCAACAGCAGCTGAGGAATTGCCTGTATTAAGTGTACAAACGTCTGCATGTTTTAACCATGCACAAATTGAAGAAATACAGATACCCAATGAAATACCCCTAGAGCCAAGACGCCAGCGTAAACTTTACTCGAATACAAACCATTCCAGTCCACTAAGCAGTTTAGATTGTCCTTCGCATGACATCATGGTGGTGTAGTGGATCTGCATTTTCATTTGTTATATAAAGTCTTTGACGCAGAGATTGACAGCTCAGTTGTACGCACATTCTAAATGTCCAAAAAGGTTCCGTAGACCTTTAGATAGCCACGAGTTGAGCAGTACAATACTCACCTGGACAGGGGTTCTCAGGACAAGACTGTATGTCTATTGGTGGTGACTCTTGACATGGCCCTCCGCCGTATTCTGATGACCTGTTAACACAAGCCCGGGTACGTGCCCTATTTCCGCGATCTCCACATGTATGGGAACATTCTCCCCATTCCGTCCACGCACCCCAATTATCATGATCTGCGGTAGCACCAAAAGATAAACGCACAACGGCTTCCGCAAACTAAATTGGGCTGATGAGTTGGAATAGTTGCCTTGTATAGCCTTGAATTGAAAACAAGAGCTTAATCGTATGCGGTAGGCAATACCTAAGAGGCGGAAAACGGACTATCCAAAACGCGCTACAATTGATAATCTCGTACCCAGCCTCTTCCCGTGTGCTCATCGAGGCTTTATTGCCATTTCAGAGCTGCTCTCGAACGGAAAGAGCCAAGCTATATATAGGGCGGCCCTGGTATGAGCTTGGGACTCAAGGTAGGCCCACCTACTCATCTTCATTGAGTTTTGGGCAACTCTGCATGCAACCATCGAAACTCGCTAGGTCTAATTTGCTCCAACATTCCAATAGAGCTCTTTTCGCTCAACTACAGTGGCTCAGCACATGTATGTGTACGTTTCTATATGCGCATGCTTACGTATGTGCGTGTGTTTGTCAGGATAGCACGCTGTGTGCGTGTCTGTGCATTTGTGTGCATTCGCGTGAGTGCGCGTCTGCAGGAATGTAGACGTAACATACATGTATGCTGCGTGCTATCGCATAGCAGTCGCCAAAAATAGAAGCCAATCTCCGATATTCGGCTGTGGGTATGTCTTTATGCCTACTAAACTTTGAAAATTATCGTCCTTGATGCAACTATGATTTTCGGTATTACCAGACCTTTAAACCTTTAGTCATTGTTTCGGAAGTAGTTGAAGTCCTCTAGAACTTCTGTCCTACAGGCTTGCCGCCTACGCCTGACCACCAATGTGAGGTGTATATCACAGATCACGAAAAGCGAATTCCTTTAACTTATCCCAAACCTTGAATTGTGTGGAGAACACTAAACAAATGCGGTATATTCAGCAAGAGACATCTTCAAAGCTGAAGTCGAGACAGCGTGCTGAGCCACGTTCCCACTGAAGCTCTGCCCCTCAATTAATCATCCCACAACTTCCCACACCAGTTTTCACATTCCGTCATGCCTCTGAAAAGGACTAGCTCTGATCTGGTGATACTTTTCAAATAACTTCCCGGCTCCTACGTCCAAATCTAATATCACAGAAACGCTCCCCTTATTAACAACAATCCTCTACTCGGTAAGCTGTTGTTGTACAACTATTGAGTACACCCTACACCCACCAGCTGGCCGCAACGATCGACGGAAATTCTCGCAAGCCGGCATTCTCAACTAACCTGACCGTTGGCTATCAAGTGGCTGACAGACCGAGAGGAAAGCACCCAGAGAGAGCCAAGCAAGGAGTGCGGAGACGATCATTGCCTAGGAACGAACAATGGACAATTCCCCGTCCTGCTCTTGCCAGCGGATGGCGGTACCCGCTTGTTCAACAGCAAGCGTCCGGCTCACCAGAGGTCTGACGAATGTCCCGCCAGGTGTATGCCTCTAGAATGTCCGAGTCACCGAGGCGAGACCAGAGTGAACAGTAGCAACGCACTAAGCTGCTAAGGGAAAAGCCACGCACAGTCGAAAAACTAAGTCAAACAAGAAACAGATGGCTCGGTGTCATTGCAGCACCAATGGTGCGACAGAAATCACAAATCTGAACGCGAGGACCGGCGGAGCCGGCCTGAGCGCTTCTCTTCTGGACATGAAAATAAAAAGCCATTCGATTATATTGATAAGATAAGATGTAATCCCTGTTCACATTGGCACGACTCTAAGGTTGGCACGATGATCAGCGCTGTGCATAATGCCATAAATTTTGTACCTGCACAGCAGAACGGCTAGAGCATACTACTACTTCTAAGGGAGCCACAAATTATCCGTGATTATTATCATGGAATGGGTGGTGCCGACGTTCTGCATCAGCATCGCCAGCGTTCCGTATCCAGCAGCGAACAAGCATATGTGGGAAATCTACTTCCTGTGATTTTGTCGAAGTTTCTGTCCTGAACAGCTATCCTCTTTTCAATGAAGACCTGAGCCAGAACTCTGAAGTGTTACCACGACTTGCTCTCAACAAGATCCTCAGAAGACGTTTGTGTTGCCCTTCTTCGTCAGTCCGACAGCAATCGTAGCTAATGATCCCGTGCCTCTGTACAAGCCAGGGGAAAGAGCACTGACCAGCTTGCCTCCGGTCACCCATCTACCACAATCAATGGACATCAGGAGAAACTGCTGCAAATGCTGTTCATGTCGACCATAAAAGAAGGGAAGTGTCAAGTGGACGACATGTAAGGTCTTTTTACACGTTGAGAGAGGAAAGTGCTTCAGCCAGTACCTTGAAATGAGGATCCGAACCTACTGCTATTTACTTCCAGGCTGTACAGCAGCTTCTCTTACCAAGCAGGGCCACATTCTCAGTGTATGCGGGACATGATCAGCCATATCCTCAGAGCTCGAGCACATGGCAAATGCAATAGTGCGATAAATTTGCATTTTGCCCACATCGGTTTGGTTAACGTTTCTTGATTCAAAATTGATAATAATGGTCTTGATATACAGTGTTGAGCATAATCTTTCAAGCAAATGTATGGGATAATTTACAATTTTGGTCTACTAAGGGAGCTACGGTGACTTAACGAAAAGGTGTTCGTATCCACTCAAAGTTGAAACTTGAAGGGGTTAACGTTGATTATCCACCCTCGGCTAAGCTTCTAACAAGAACGAACACGTCCCCTGGTCAAACCTAATTAATTCTTCCTGTTCCGCCGCAGCAGTTCCCTATTTGAGCCTGGGCCTGTGCCGCCAGCACATAGTAGAACCTCCAGCGGAGTTCCATAATCAGATACTCAACATAAACACGTCTGACTTTGATATTTGAGCCATAGCGGTCTTCTTATCCGGCTCATCAGTGACTCCACGGATATTAACTCAAGACAATAGGGAACAGGACATTATATAGATTATAACTTCTAACCCCAGCTGTTTGGGTGTGAATTAGGTGAGGGCGTCACAACACTGACAAGTAATGCAAGCGTGATATTGATGTATGATTATAATGGTGTAAGTGTAGTTAGGTGCGAATGTGAGGGTGCTAGGGTGTTATGGTAAGCGACATTACGGAAACAGGGACAAACACTTTACATATTCCATTTGTTCACATAGATCAGGTTCCACTTTCTTTATATAGAGCGCTTCTAACATGTGTAGGACACTGTGTGAGCGAGCTCTGCACACGACGCTAAACCACTCTTGATCGAATCTATCCATGTATTCTGGGTGTGACACGAAGTGTTCGGCTATGGCTGAAGCGGGTATTTTTCTTTGTTTACTACCTGGTTTTATCAATGTGGCAGGCAGGTGTTGCCTGACTCTTGCTTCCAAGCGCTGAGCCGTTTCACCCACATACCGGCTTCGGCACCGGCACTTGAATAGATAAATAACATCCGACATTTGGTGGGTGGGTATACGATACTTCACACTGGAGCTAAACATTGGTTTGGATACAAAACAAACCCTCACCTGACAGGCGGGATAGGCCGGCTTGACCAGACGATTGATCCTACTTTGGAAATTTTCGGATGCACCCGCTCCAATCCAAGGAAGTCTCAGGTAGACCGGGCAGGGCCATGGGCCGGACGTGGGCAGTTTGGGGGTCGTAGTGGTTTTGATTATCCTTTCTATGACATGTTCTGGGTAACCATTGTTCGAAAATATTGCCCGTATGTTCTGGAGCTCAGCCATGAGTTTGTTGGGTGAGCAGATCTTTACAGCCCGGTTGACTAGACACTTAATTAGATTTATCTTGTGCTATCGAGCGCTAAATGAATCCCACCCAGTGTATTGTCCGGTAAACGTTGCAATTTGTTTCCGATATACTGATGTGTCGAAGGTTTTTGCTACTCCCGAGTTGTCCGTCTGGTGGTTGTTGTTCACCAACACGTCGAGGAACGGCAATTTGTTCTCCTTCTCATGTTCGCATGTGAACTTTAAAGCCTCTCGCTACAAGGAGAGCACTTCAAAACTATCAAGTCGCTGAAAAGGAACGATCAGATCATCATCACCCGACCAGACAATGGTAAGGGAGTTGTCATCATGGAAAAGTCAGACTACGACACAAAGCAACACCTGCCTGTCACATTGATAAAACGGGGTAGTAAACTAAGAAAAATACCCGCTTCAGCCATAGCCGAACACTTCGTGTCACACCCAGAATACATGGATAGATTCGATCAAGAGTGGTTTAGCGTCGTGTGCAGAGCTCGCTCACACAGTGTCCTACACATGTTAGAAGCGCTCTATATTAACGCTCTGTATAAAGAAAGTGGAACCTGATCTATGTGAACAAATGGAATATGTAAAGTGTTTGCCCCTGTTTCCGTAATGTCGCTTACCATGACACCCTAGCACCCTCATGTTCGCACCTAACTACACTTACACCCTTATCATCATACATCACTATCACGTTTGCATTACTTGTCAGTGTTGTCACGCACTCACCTAATTCCCACCAAAAGTCAGAATTTGTAGTCTATATAATGTTCTGTTTTCCTATTGTCTTGAGTTAATATCCGTGGAGTCACTGATGACCGGATAAGAAAGCCGCTATGACTCAAATATAAAAGTCAGGTGTGTTCATGTTGAGCGTCAAGTTTTTGTCTCCTAGAAACATAATCAGATAGCTCGCTTGCAGACCATAGGTCACGCAAGCTTTTTGCATCAGTTGACTTTTCGGCAAGGCGCTGCTGCGCTGTCTGACAATAGTAGACTAGTGGTACTGGCATAGCCACGCGAAGTTAGCAAAACTTTGAACATTCCCACAGCAGCATACTGCAAATACACATGATGTACTATACAAATGCGTAGTCTGCTGAGGCTGTGGTGTTGTGAAACTCATCTCTTCGTTTCACTGTCTCAGGTCGCTGTAGGGTTTGCCGCTATGCTAACGTTGACTAGACTAGCCTCCGTGATATTCTGTGAGCGCCACGAAGTCTTTCCTTCGTGGTCCTGTGTCGTGAATTCATATTGCGCGCAATCCGGTCAGTCAGTTCGTTGCAGGCTTTGCCACTTCACGTTAGCACAAATTTTGGGCACTTTCCTACTTGTTCTTCCCCTCTTAATGTCGAGAGGGCACCTTATGAGTTTATGAATAACGAAGGTTTGCATAGTTAGCATTGGTAGATAACCAGAGAGGTGATCTGTACACTGGAGGTTAGTCGAGCTCACACTCTCGTTCCGGAGTTGGCATTCACACGTCCCTAGCCATTTGTGCATGATAAAACGTATTACAGAGCGGCCGTGCGGCTGTGCGTGCTTAGTATAATGGAGACCATTTTCTTAGAGCTTTCATTGCCATGTTTTATTCCGCCCAAACCAGTTGCCATCACTGAGCAACACAACGGTAACTGATCAGCCATATTATACCCACTGCAGGTTTTTATTCAAATAAACACCGGTGTTTATTACCACATAAAGCTCCAATGACATGAATACTAATACATGTACATCAAAAGTCGAGTCTGAGCATTTATCGCGGAATAAAGCGAGCATAGTGCCCCGAGGCGAAGCCGCGGGAAGTATGCGAGGTTTATTCCGCGATAAATCCGAAGCCGAGGCTTTTTATGTATTTAGATTTTTGAGAGTTTTTAAAACTAATAAAAACCTCTAGCGAGGTTTTTTATAGAGAACTAAAAGCCTTGAGGAATTGAATGGGCTTAAATGGTAAGACAGGGATAAAAAATCTAAAATGCTTAAAATAAAAGTCAACAATAGATAAAAAGAAAACAATAAAGGCAGTTTCACAATAAAGAGATGGAGAAGACATGAAAGCCAAAACATTGCCGCGCTTGCAGAACAGCCAACTGGTACTGCGGGTGTTTTTCCTGAGAAGGCGCATCTTACTCACATCTTACTCATTGACTATCAGTACTCTCGCTCTTCCTTACATTTAAATCTAATTTACTTGCCTCTAGTGATTCCTCTCGTCTGCGTGGCCGGCATAAGGATAACCATGGTAATGTGAGGGAATGCTACGTGCGGCGCTCGCAAGACGAACGCCGCATTGGCGTTGTTGTCACTAATCTGTGCTGAGTTCGATGTTTTCTTCGCCACCGTCTGTCTTTGTCAATCTTCCCGAGTTTACTCCACAGTTTCCCGAATCCCAAAATGAACGTTAGCCAGGTCAAACCAGCAAAAAGACTGCACTTCATATATGTCGTCCGCTGTCCTTTCAGACGTTGCTGAATTATGCGCCGTCACCCGCTCCGCGTCAAGCAGAGAGATACTGACGGTGCCCGTATGTTGTACCTGCTTTTCCGAGCCCTGACTACTTGTTCACCTCTGCTGAGACTCTATTATGGATCAAGGACAGTGTTTGAGGCTTTGAGCTACGCAACCGCTCGCTGTCCCTAAACATGTTTAAACCTGGCCGTAGAGTTTGAATGTGCCGTTGAAGTGCGCCACTTGCGCGGCCGCGGCCTCCATTCGCAGTCCTCCACAAAAGCAGCGAAAGACGTTGAGGTTTTCGAGGTCTCCTTTGGAGCATGTTGACAGGTCCATGGCAATGGTCTTCTATCGAACAAACTATCTGAAATCTTCCGACCAGAATTTCTTAGCGCGCTTGGTATTAGCAGGCACTCTGTCGACAGTCACCTGCTCATTTTGACTAGTAGAATATTTGGCAAAGCAGTCCCTTGGCGACTTCCGGCTTCGACCTTAAGTTGCGTTGTCCCCCACGGCAGATACTGACCGAAAAAGAAGAACCCCTGCTACATGCCGGTCGGCAACAGCTTCGGAGTCTGGCTACGGAAAACTGGTCGGATGTATCTGGCTTTTAACGTCTGGAGATCAGGCTACAGCTGAACTTTTGAGGCTTCGAAAATACAGTTCGCCTGTGAATACCCACTAACCTAATAGCAGACGTAGCCTGTACGGTTCGACGTTCTTCCAAGGTCTATCCTCACCGAGCAGAGAGGAGAAAGGTCAAACCGTCCCTCCCTTACTGACGTGGTTCACGGGCAATTTGTCGACGAGGGCTGTTAGTTTCGTTCAGTATAAATGTTCTAAGTATTAGCAACCTTAGCCTTGGAATTATCTCGGATAGAAACCGAATGAAAATACCTCAGCTTTTCGCCTCGGTCTTTTAATTCGGTTTCTATTCCACGATAATTTAGGAGCTTCGGTTACTAATGTACCGCTATACATGGCAGTCGGTGCAGACCGTATAATGAGTTCACTGACAGTTCGATTGTCAATGTTAAGCATTTTTGTTCAGCACTGGACAGAGGTTTCTTTTCATGAATACGCTCGTGTACTTCTGTAGCTGAGAGATGACAGTGATTCGTACCGTTTGGCAGTGTTCAGTCACCAACATTACACGTCCACTGGGTTGCAAACGAACGCTGTATGTTGCCTAACAAAAGAGGGTTTCAATAACGTACGGGGGATTGACGACCTGCGGGTCATATAAGTCGGTGACCAAAAGACACTTTGTTCCGCTCACTCTCGCTGTTGGCAGTATACAACTTTCATTTAGCCACATTGACAAGCAGACGTCAGATGTCCATCAGCATACATGTGCAATATGGCGTCCAAGCATTTCTTCCAGTTCTCACATTATTGCTAAACAGGCCACGAAAGGCAACTGAAAAGCAAACCTCGGAGGGCATGTGGTAGATGCCTGGTACAGAGCTAAACTAGTTCCCCAGTAACATCCAAGGTCACTGCTTCACGAAATTTTGACGAGGTGAGGTACTCTTTCCAGACAATTTGCTGACGTCAAACTCCAGATGTGAGAATGTCCCCAAGAGCACCGCAGCTGTTCTAGTCTTTTGTCACGCCATATTCTTATTAGCTGGAGCAGTTTATACACAGCATAGCGTCGCGAAAAAGAGTCAGTTCGGGCTCCACCTTCGGCACCGGTAAGGCTGGACATCGCTGGGGTTTTTAGAGCTGCTCTGGAAATCAGGCACGTTATGAAGGCCTAGGGGATTGTGGGAGCCCTACCCAGTGTCCCTAAAGGCCATCCTAAACATGCTAAAGCTTCAGAGCAACTCACTACTGTTTGAATCCCAACTCAAGTCAAATTCGAAGGAAATGTTGAGGGCAACTTCGGGTTACAGCTGTTTGCTGCTTCCCTTGCATAGCTCGGCCCCGCGTAATTGACATAAAGAATGTACGCGATTTTTGCGCTGCGGCGGGCCCACGCTGATGCGACGTAAGCTGCAAGCTGCTGTATCATCCCGATTGGCTCTCCGGAGTTGGAACTTTTAGTGGTGCTTTTGTTTGTGTTTGTGTTCGTATAATTTCTTCCATGCGTGTACCGGACTTCTAAACGATGGCAAAAGCACGTGATTCGTGACTGGTGACGTCGTGCTGTAGTGGTCAAGCGGGTAAGGCACAGAAGGCCAAATCGCGAGACCCATGTTCGATGTCCTCTTGCACCGCATTGTTTGCTATCGTATCTAACTCTATCATTTCGCTGTTGTCAACCTTATGCTGAATGATACGGGAAGATGTCCTGTTACATTGCGCGTGGATGGGCATTTCTGATCAGCATTGGATGTCAAGTCATTCCCCTTGCGTTTCTCAAAGATAAACAGTAGGATAGTTCCAGTTTTCTAACCAGTGGCAGGACATTGTTCTTGAGTTTCAACAATTTCCGCAAAGTACAGGCTCTTCAGACACACAAAAAGCGGAATGTTCCAGAACTTGTATTGACAAATAACGTGACGAAGCGGTGAGGAGCGTAGATCATTTATGCAAGTATCTCCTTCTCTGCACCTACCGCCAATCCCTGAACATATTTCAGCCGCCCTCGAACAATCTAAGAGTCTAAACTACGTCCAGATACATTATATTGTGCAAATATGCTCATACAAGCAGCGTGGTTTGCTCTCATAAATCCTCCCCGGATTGCCTGCGACAGGATCCCCGCTGCTCCTCTGGATCCATCCCTGAATTCTGAGTCTGTGTTAGCACGTTAGGATGAACAAGTACCGGAAAAGAAGGGAGTTGCTGTGAATAGAAAGCACGTCATTCGGCAGTGGGCGGCACATGCAGGTACACGTTCAGCACGAAGAGATTATTCTAGGCGGACGAGTTTTGACCCGAAGGGCAGGGAAAGTTTCGATCCATCTAAGCTGTCTAAGGAGACACTTGAAAATGCGCGATGTGACCAGTTAAATTACGTAAGGCCAACCTGGCACCCATGTTATAGTCTGCTGGAACTGTGAACAGCTGGAAACTTCTAAGGATTCTCCGCCACTACACTTAAGCAGATCCACCTTTACAGTCAGGCCGCTACAGCTCCAGATCGAAGCAAGTCCTGTAAAGAGCGGAGGACAAGCGCCTCAGAGAATCTCCAGAGAGTATTTCGGCCTGTGCTTGTTGCGTTTGTCACTGCGCCAGAGCAATCAGTTTTTCTGACAGCTTTGTTAGGCATTGCTTTCAGCGTCTCGGGTAGTTCAAAAACCTCCTCACACCGTAAAAACCTACGAAGGAGTTTGTTCGTAGCGGAGGGCTGCGGATTCTGTTCTGTTCGATTTAGTGTCTCGGGACTTCAGCGGATCACGCCCGGGGGCGTCTTCAAAGTTCCGATGGACTGTTCAACAGCAATGGCCAGACCAGCAGAGAGCATTCTCTTCACGGGAAAGTACGATGTTTGCGCGACGAACCTGTCGGTGAGTGCATGAACACGTCTGTACGTTTGTTGGTTAGTGTGTGGTTGGTGAAAGATCCAGCAAGAAGGTGAAGAAGGGGCCAGGCTGTTTAAATGCAGGTGGGATGATATCTTGCCCAATAGGAGAAATTGATAGGCAAGAACTGTGCGAAAATACGTGTAATACGAAGTAGTATGATCGAACGTCTTTGGTGCATGCCCAACGCATACGACAGAGGATAGAATTGCGCAAGGATGGCAATAGACACAGGTCACGGTAAGGCTTCGCGGGGAAGAGTCCATTAGGAAGGTCTATAGCAACCTGAGGGGCGTGAAATGATCATGTCCAGAGGAGACTGCTGATATATTTTCGGTTTCACAGTGTCGACGCCGCAACTTACATTTCGACAGCTGTTTCAAGTGAGCGTGCATGAGCGTTCCAACAATTGCGTCTTTCCCGTACTACGGATTTGCCTTCTTCAGTGTCTCATGTTGACAAGAATAATTGATCAACCCTTCCCTAGCCAAATGCATAAGTAGAGCAAAATTATATTTTGTCTGCTTTCGAGTTGGCACTGATCTTTGCGCGCACTAAGGTACCAACCATTTTAATAGGCGTGCAAGTTGAAGGGTGTTGTTCGTGGTCTTCCCGAAAACCAGCTACCAGGCTGCTCTCAGGAGAACACTGCCCCAAGTGACATTCCAGCTAGCGCACTGCGGAACGGCGAGCCCATGGTTCAATAACTCGCGCACGTCACGGACATCTGAAGGGGAAATTTTTTGCAGATGGCCTGTAAGTGTCTTGATCATCATGCTGGGAGTCTGGGACACTGACGACTCGTGCTGCGGGCCGTTCGAAGTGGTTGTCGGCGCATTGTGTTTATCGATAGAGGCTCAGATGCGTGCTATGTAGTAATTATTGCTCGGTGGCCAGCAGATCCGCCTCTTGTGCCTACTATACACAGGATTTTCTTCTTCTAAAGGGGAAGCGAGCGCTGAGAAGCTCGTGCATGAGGTTGTGCCT
>JAOWAW010108236.1:0-14099 GCA_028565695.1 Nicola tetela
CACACACACACACACACACACACACACACACACACACACACACACACACACACACACACACACACACACACACTACTAAACTGATCAGTGGTAGATCTTTATCAGGATAAGCAGCAAGTATTCGTCACGTCATTTTCTCGCTTGTTTGACGTAAACTGCCAATTTGGCATTGGCTCAGTCGTGTTCGCAGTTCGTCACAAAAAATTAGTACTCTCAGCCCAGCCTGGGCAAGGCCTACTCTCAGTATACGGTCTAATATAAAAATTGTTATAGTAGTTTTACACTCACCGTTGGAAACAGCGAAGATCCGTCCCTCACTTAACGTTATTCTGCTCTGCTGAGAGATTTGACCTTGACCGCTAAAGAAAGATTCCTTTCTGCCACCACAGTATAGGTATGCCGTGACATTTCCAGTCACACATACTGGAGCGCGACAAATGTTCATTCAGGTAGAAAATATCAGTGCCGTAGACAACCGCGCCATCGTCCTTCTTAGTAATAATATGCCTGTACGGAAGCAGTCATTGTTAACGGAAAAACAATTTATTCCAACATTCATCGGATAGACCAGACAGAGGAGATGAAGCAGACGAAAGTACAACGTTTCGCCCATTTGGCTTCGTCAGGTCAACGACTGAACAAAAAGATCTCATCTCCTTCAGTGCACTTCGCTGCAGCCATTTTTCTCTTTATAGCGCACTTTGCGTGACAGTCTGAGCAAGTGACAACGCCCAATACGATTTCTGCGTTCCAGTCAACAACTAGAAACTATCAGTGGCGAAGACTGGCGTAAACATGGTAAACGGGTTTAGTCGCTTGACACAACTGACAGCTTGGCCTTCATCTCTGCCAGCTCATCCGCATGCTAACAGCACTTCGAAAACAACGCGACTCCAGTGGTCCTTCAAGTATTAGCTGAGAGTATCGTCCAAGAAACAGTTTTAGACCACCTCAGACACCCTCGTTATCCAGATAGCGTCGGGAAGACGTGATCCACAAGGAAACAGGGCCGTCCAATACGTGCACATTTCCCTTGACTTGTTGAGGTTGGGCCTGGAGCGTGACACCCACCACGAGTGAAAAGGTGAGTTCCAGTCCAGTTATTGACTAGCCTCTGAAGAACGCAAAAGAAGAAAATTCCCCACAAACTCTGAGCTTTATATGGGCATTCAATAATAAGAATACCGACAAGCCCAGCCCTGAACAGTGGGCTTTGTGACATGTAGGTTCGGGTAAAGGCCTACTGAGCCTATAGCTACTCAACACACTGGGTCTGCAAGCATGGGCCGTTGCTATAACAACATATCATGCCAGCCGGGTACGCGGGTAAACGTACTCGGTATACAATTAAAAACATACGGCACGTGACTTCGCACACGCGCTTGCACCAATGATCAACCCTACATTCGTACATACGATGTACGACACCCACGCAATTGCGCATGCGCAAAAGCTCTGATGTTAGCACCAAATGATCATGATCATGATTGTGATCGTGATTCTGATTACGATCGCCATTACTATTGATTGGATTTAGGTGTATCATCCTAGTGCGTGCTATAATGCTAGTATGAATGCCCTCCCCACCAGCACACACGGACAAGCAATCAAGTGATTTATTCATGACATCATTGATACAAGCAATTGAAATGATTTATTTATGGCATCATAGATACAATTTATGATCACAATAGGCTTGCCCATATCTTACCACTTCTGCTTGCTTCTTTCTCCTTTCCTTGCCCTTCCTTGAGCTCCTTTGAATTCAAAGACAGTCAGTAAAGAGCTTGCCCACACCTTACCACTTCCACTTGCTTCTTTCTCCTATCCTCGTCCTTCCTTTTGCTCCTTTCAATTCAAAGACAGACAGTATATTTTTTTTCTAACCATTTCAGCCTATTCCTACTTTTTGCCCAGATTTACCTAAGCCATGACGAGATATGCCAAATGCCAGGGACCTTTGCCTATGTAGGGAATAAACTACTTCCTGAAAAGTCTAAACAACAGAGCATTACTAACCTTGTAACTTGTTTCCTGGTAACTGGTGGTAACCACTGTTGGAACTTGCTTCCTGGTAACTGGTGGTGACCACTGTAAAGATGAAGAAGAAAAGCAAACAACAAACATTAAATAAAAAACACTGACATAAAAAATTGAAGATGTCATCACTTACCACTTGCCCCAAGAATGATACTCACAACTGGTGCACATGCAGCTTCTAAAGGCAGACATGACGTGGGCATTCATTTGATCTGCACAGTGAAAGAAACCACACCTCAGACAATTTAGTACAAACATTCTTAAATACTTCAAGACAATCGATACTGATCATTACCTTTCAATACCAATATTCACAACCAGTGTGAATGGGAGACCGCATGGATGTTCTTGTGATGCCCATGTCTGCGCAGGGAAGGAAACAAGACATAAGAAAATTAAGTACAAACACTTTTAAACACTTAAAAGGATCAATCATGATTGCTACCTTTTGATACCAATACTCACGACTAATATGACTGAAGCAGCTGTGTGGATGTTCTGGTGATGCCCAGGTCTGCCCAATGAAGGAAAACAGACATAAGAAAATTTAGTAAACCCATTCTTATACACATTAAAGATAATAATGATTGTTACCTCTCGATACCAATGCTCCCAACAGCAATGTGATTGAATTTCCTCATTGAAGAGACTGCATGGATGTTCTGGTGATCCACAGATCTGCACAATGAAGAAAAATAGCAATAAAAATTTAGTACAGATATTTTTAAATACTTTAGGATAATCATGAATGTTACCTTTTGATACCAATACTCACAACCGATGCGACCAGAGAAACTGCGAAAATGACTTGAGGCAGTAGGAGAGCCATGTCAGCAAGACGACTGTGAAGATCAAAGTGACCTATAAGGAGTAAACTACCAAACAACTCACAAACATGATAGAGAAGAACATGATTTATTTACTATCTAATTCTTAGAGCTAGATGGCACATACCTAAAGGGTGTGTCCACCCAGCAGCTTGTGCTGATGCATTGGTTGCTGTGCTGTGTTCATTGGTTGCCATGCTGCCTCTGTTGGTCGCCGTACTGCCTCTGTTGGTTGCCGTGCTGCCTCTGTTGGTCGCCACGTTGCCCTCCCCCCACATTTACATACATACAAACAGAGGTACAATACAAGCACACAGACAGACAGACAGATGTACACACAGGCCTACTGATGTCTACTATGCTACCTAATTGGTAGTTTCTTGACTGTCCATGGACCCAGACTTGTCAAGACCTACAAAAGTTCTATTCTACATTGTCTACAAAGTGGATAAGCTAAGTGGCAAAATAATATTGGTATTATTGTGCCATTTGGATGTGGGACACGAGCTGTGGACATGGGAGAAACATGCATGTGTTCATGAACTGGATCATCATGCAGTTCTTGGCAATATAATATCGGAATTATAGTGCCATATGCATTGGGACGTGGCAGGAGGGATGCAGGATGTGTGCGCGTGCAAACACACACATGTGCATATGTGCGTGCACATGCACACATGGTGTTTGCATGTGTGTGTGTGTTTGTGTGTGTGTGTGTGTGTGTGTGTTTGTTGCGTGTGCATGCATGTGTGTATGTGTGCACAAAAAAGAACAAAATCTATCTTTCTAGTTCATGCAAATGCAACAATTAGCAAGACTTAACTATTGGGGTTGGGAAAAATTTGGTTCTAGTCACACAGGAAACTACCAGTACTCCCAAACAGATTTGGTAGCGCGCCTGCACCTTTCCTTGCTCAGGGCCATGCACCTAGTGTGTGCGAACTTGCAACGCACAGCACATCTAACTCCATGCGCAATTGTGTGCACCTACATGATCGATTGAACGCCACACTTCAGTGCGCAACTACATTTTCAGGGAAAAGGACCCAACCCAGGCAATCAAGAAACAACCCTAAATTGCTATGGTAACTTAACGTTGTTGCGATTATATCCTCCTGTGGCTGTCCTTGTGTGTCTTCTAATGTTGTTCTTAGCAGACATTGTACAATGGCCTGTACATTTCAGCACAGAACAGGAACAGTTTTAAGTCATTAAGTTTTCAGCAAGGATGTTTCAAACATCACAAACTGTTACCACTCTGAAAATATCACTAAAAACAAAGGAACAGTTTTTTATGAAGTAATAGAGGCATGTTGACACAACTCACCTTAATAATTCACGATGCAAATCCAGTAAAACAAAAGGACAATTCGGAAAACAATGTACAATTCCTACACTATTTGGTCCCATTTTGGCATTTGGCATTTTCATCATGGCTTTGAACTGGGTATTTTCACTTTCTCCATTTTATTCACTAAAAACAAAACAGTTGCTATTTTAGGTTCTATTCAGTGCTGTGCTTGGCTGAATGGCAAGCTCTGGTGCAGAATATTTGCAGACCAAATCCTGTGCAAATAAACAAACTCAAAGAACATGACGTATGGCATGAAGTTAGTTAAGAATGTTTCAGTTGAGGGTGAGCGCATTTATATCAACTTGAGTCGTAGTTGCTCCATTACAAAGGCACCTGGTCACCTGCAGAAGACTTGAAAGAACCAATTCAACATTTGTCCGTGCATTCACACGTACATCAAAACTCCATGAACAACATTGCTACTGTGATGTTAGTCGCCATGAAATGTGAAAATCCACTGATTGTCAGCAGTCTGTGTATCAGACGCATGGCTGGCCAAGTAACGCACTGAGGAAGCGCAATGCCAAGACAGCAGGATGAAGTGATGCATACGCAGCCACAACGTAAATGAACAACAACGCAAACACACAAACAGAAAGCGTTACGATACAACATGCGGCCATGGCCTCAGCCCGACTGTCCCAATCCACACTCAACAAGACTTCATGATAGCCCGGGCAACAAACACATGTACTTGTACAAATTCCAAAGCTTCGTCTGTCACTATCATCGTTCCCTTGACAATGTCTTTCCTTCACTTTCGCCATTGCCTGATGCACAGAAGCCAATTAAAATTCGTGCAGTCGGTTCGTTCTGCTATCACTGCAATCCGGGAACGCCTTTCTTTATTCATTTTCTACTAGTATATCCGCTACTCACGTGACCGAGTCCTTCTAGTTCCAGGCGGGGCAGCAACAGTTATACGGCCGTCATCAGTTTGCGAGACCTTCGACCGCTGATCTTCTCAGTTCGTTAGTTTATCTGATAATCGGTCGAGAGGAATCGAAACGCGAGAACCTCAGTGACAAACAAACCGACGGCGGAAAATACCCTGAAGGAGAACAGTGACGGTTCGACAGACGCTTACCGCTGACTATGAACTGACTGTTGTCTTGTGTAACCACCGCCCTTGGCCCTTTAGGTGAAGTTCAGGAAACGTCACGCTACAGAGAACAAAACTTCCTTACTAGCCTGAAAGGCAAACAACACCGTGCCTTCGAAGGACTGGACGGAACAGATCGACCGCTCGATAACACTCACGCTCTCATGCGAGTTGGAAAAATGACCTGTCATCCAAAATGGCTGTAAAGGGAAATGGTTTCGCTGTTTCACGCTGTGAAATCGGGCATCAAACGTTCAGGCCGTTAAGAGTTTGCTCAACTTGGAGCAATATGGGCTGGATATAGAGCAGAACAGAACACATTTGAAGACGCACCTTTGCACGGAGACCTCTCGCTGCCCAACGCAAATTTCGGCGAAACGCTGGGGAATAGCTGGTAACAACGTATGTGGAAACAGTAGTACTATTCCTAGTAGCGACGCACTATAGCTATCGCTTGAAGGCCGCTGAAAATCTTCCACAATCGTGCAGCAGGGACAGTACGGACTGTGAAGCAGACACCAAAGCTGTCGGGCCCTCTTCACCGGAAACGGTTTTCTGCAGTTCCCTGAATGTGGGTTTGCACGCCATCAAGTGCATAGCTTAGCTAAAGAACCGCTGAAGTTGTTTTCTCGCTGAACTCACCAAAATGGTAAGGGAGCCACGTGGAAACTTTGTCTCTGTTTGGCACACAAGGAGAGACGAACTCAACGCAGAGAGAACTGACACAGTAACCGAATGGTAGCCTATTCTTCGAGTTCTTAGTTCGTGATCAGGTGTGGAGATGTAGCTGTTTCAGGTGGTAACAGTGACAGCTTACAGGCCAGTCTGGGTTTGACCGTAATGGAACTGTACCCCGTCGCACTACTCTAGTACTGATCTGCAACAAGTTTTGCAAGCGCGCAATATACGTAATACTAGTAACATATCTGTAATCATGTGACCATGGCGAGCAACAACGCTAGCGCTTTCCCGCTGCAGCTGTGGAGTCCGGAGTTTTCCGTGCCGAGTCAGGAAGACCACTGAGCCTGGTCAACTGCGAGGTCTTGTGGTGTTGACAGCGGATCTTGCACAACAAACGTATCGATGTCTCCTTGCCTCCTTCTACAATAGCATCCCAAGATATCTTTTTGATATGTGTATTTGTCAGTGAATTTGTAGACCTGGCTCTCGCAGTGAACGTCCATTGTGCATTATGTCGAGTGGGTCGTTTTCGTTTGCCATCGATGGTGGAGGGATGTCTACGGCTGTGTATGCACAACATCCAGGAGGGAAGGTACAAGTGGTGAAACTGTTCTTCGGGGATTCGGGCTTTTTCTGTCGCACCTCGAGTGACCATTGGGCGAATACTGGAAGAGGCAAGAGAACACATTGTGCTGTGAGAGTGAATTTGCACTGTAAGCTGGGTGTTAGACTGATTGGTGATCTCACAGCTCTACACTCTTAAAACGAGCTCGTCATTCCCAAATTTGGGTGTAGTATTTTAGACCATTACGTCTCCTGAACAGCCATTATTTAAATTTCATATCTTTTCCCAGGGAAACACATGAATGTGCGCTCTTGCACACGCACGCATAAACAAACGAGCGTACGAGTGAATCACCACTCGTAAATTTCCTTATGTTTCTTTACACCTGACACTGCTACGACAATCCTACTTTCCCCCTGTTACGACTGTAAGCCTTTTCATTTTCTGCCTGCAAGGTAACCTTTGTCGACGAAGAACTCTACGATACAATGTTTATCTATTTTTTTCTTTATTCCTGCTATTGTTTTCTGCCTTTTCTCGAAGGCTCATTCACTTTTCCTGCCTTTACCTACCCTCTCTTAGTAAAATGTCTTCTCTTAGCCCCTTAAGGAGGCTCGTTACAGTTAGATTTTTGCATAGGAATGATACAATATACGCATGATGGTTTCTTCTATCTTAGCTGAATATAATTCTCCAAAAAAGTGACACCTTACAATGCTGGTTTTCCCATAATCTCTTGTTGAAAATTAAGGTGGCTAGCTACACTTCATATCAGTTTTTTTAGTCTTCATATAAAAATTAGCATTACTTCCCACCCAGCATGGGTACCAAGCACTGGTCAGTATGTTTCAGACACGCGGAGCCTCGCATGTGAGGTCATGCAGATGTACCAGTACAGTATGATCACAATGATGTAATGCACGGAAATGTATGCGCAGTTCTTACTGTATCAAGCCTTGTTAATAAAAGATGTCTTGGTAGGATAAGAGGACTTTTTCGTCTTGAAATTTCCAAGTGTGAGTTAGAGTTCTTTTTTTTGGCTAATCAGAGCTATACATTAATCTGTAATATTATTAAGTAGGAAAATGTCTTTGATGTGATACTGAATCTTTCATATCAATGATAAATGTTTGCTAGACTTCACCAAGTTTCTTCAAAGCATTTCCAACTTTTAGTGGCAATGAAATCTGGGATGCATGTTTACCCAGACTGTGTAAAAAAAAATTAAAAAAACAGGTGGGCACCATATTGCCCTGAGTGAAAGGCTGTGTGAGTTGGTGTGTGTCTGTGTAGAGAACATACACATACTGCATAGCAGGTTATTTTCATGCGGAATTAATTCCAGACAAATTTGTTCCCCATTGTCAATCACCTAAATTTAATTTTGTATTAATTTTCTTGTATTAAGGATGTTCAGTGATCAGAGCGCAGCCATTTCTTTTCATCTAGATTTGGTGACTTGATCTGATTTGATCAATGCATGGAGATTATGCAGTGTGAAATACCAGCTGTGATCATCATGATGCTTGTTTAGAAATTATTTCTTTTTGAAAAGCCGTCTTCCTGCAGTGTACGAAGTATTTCATGTGTGAAATAACCTGCCATACAGTATTAGATAATGTAACAGACATGCCCAATTTTGTGTGTTGTACTGAATTTGTCTGACATTGTGAACTTTTACTTTTTGGAGGGGATGAATTGAAACAAAGAAAGACAAAACATAACAAAACCATTGACTGCAACAATGAGTGACATTCTTCATTATTTATCATAATAAAACTGTTTCAATTTCTCCAAAGATTTGGGGATTGTCAGCGTTTAAGATGTGAGTTCTAAATTTGATTAATTTTTTTGCACGTGGGGGAGGATTATGGAGTTGTCAGACAGGGAAGAGGGTTTGTTTGCTCTGTTCAGTCTTGACCCTCTATCTTCCAAGACATTTTTGGACAGCACTGCTGTAAAATTGGACATTTTTGCGATAGGGAAAGTTTGTGAATAGATAGTAATTGCAATCTTTAGATGCTTAAAAAGCATCTGCACCCAAAAATCAAAATTTTGCTAGATTGTCTTCTTCGGAAGGTCTCTGCACAAAGCACCAGAAGCAAGAGCTGCCACCTTTCTCCGATCGCTGGCAGGGAGCTACATGATCTTATCCCCACTTGTGACGTAAGTTGTCCTAAACTTCAAGCCATACTTTTACATGTATGTGTAAGTTGCATTTTGATCTATGTACAATGGCTATACTGATAATCTCCAGTCTGAACAGGAAGAGGCCACTGATTCCTTATTGGTTGTTGCATTCCAACTCAAGTATACATTTTGGAAGCTGGCTGTCCTTGCTGCCATAACCAAAATCTATGCAGGGAGTCACACAAGTGTCCTCTTCCTTCGCATTCGGACCACAGATTGTAAGCATATCCATTGTACATAGATCAACATGCAACAACACATACATGTAGAAGCATGGCTCAAAGCTTGGGACAACTTACGTCACAAGTGGGGTGAGATCATGCAGCTCCCTGCGATTAATGGTGAGATCACGCAGCTCCCTGTGATTGATGGTGAGATCACACAGCTCCCTGCAATTGATCAGCAAAAGGTGACAGCTTTTGCTTCCACTGCTTTGTGCAGAGACCTTCTGAAGGGAAGAAAATGATCGGCAAAATTTTGATTTTTTGTGCAGATGCCCTTTAATCAAGATGATAGAATGTGCCAAGCTATAGCTATGCTGTACTGACACTTAAGCAAGACGATAGAATGTGATAGGCTATAGCTGTGCTATACTGGATGACACAAGCCTTGTACATTTATATATTGTGGAAGTATCCCATTATAAAATGGGGTAGTTTGCCAAAAATATGGACAAAACCCACCATGAAAGTTTCTGAACATTCTGTGAAGCAGCTTAAAATCCTCTTGGAAAGCAGTCTGTCAGTGCAGCTTTGAAAGCAGAGGTGCAAATTGAAAACTCAATTCCCAGTAACCCCATGGAGCACTGCAAACTGTGTTCGTTCACAAAGACATGTTCAACAATTAGGCATTGTAGTTTAATAGGAAAAACGCTGAATTATTTTCAATGGCCTTTGTCTCCAGTCTGCATATGCAGACATGTCACAATGTTGAAATCCTGTTGCACCTGAAATAGCAGAACTTGTCATGAGCCTGAAGTATTTGGTTGAGTATGATAGCGGTGTCTATGATGTATTTAGTTCAATATGATAGGAGTGTGTATGTTGTATTCAGATAGGATTTCAGGGATCCTGACTGGGTTGTCATTCCTAGTTACATTTCCCCTATTCACCAGCCATAACAATTTGTTTAACAAAACAAATTGTTATGGCTGGTGAATAGGGGAAATGTAACTAGGAATGTTGTATTCAGTTGAATATGATAGGAGTGTGTATGTTGAATACTACTATGTTCTATTCAGTTCTTTGCCTGGTTAGTTTGTACACTGAAGAATGTGATCAAGTGTAAGCCCAAGTAGTGTGCTGCCATATATACTTTCTGATGACTGGGTGTTGAGTCTCTCACTCAGAGTCCGTTATGCTGATTAGTAAAGTGATTATATTAGCTACCAATCATATTCTCCTTTTTCACTGGTCAAATGAATGTACTGTAAAACGGGAAAATTTAGCAACGAAAAACTTTAGCAATTTCGGATTACCAGCATATTAGTGACAGTTTATTTTAGTGATCCAAGAATTCAGACTGAACAAATTCCTGATTTCTCAGGCAGTGACTTTTCAGGGGGAAATTTATTAGTACATGATAAGCAGGGAGAGACAAGGTTGGAGACCGAACAGGAACTAGAAAAGCAAGGTATACTACTACTAGAACAGGATGATAAAGGTGAGAGAAACGTGTTTCATGAGTTTTTAGGTTTACTAATATTATGTCAGGAACAGGAGTGCTAGTGGAAATGGCAGCAGCAACATCAGTGGTGGGAGGGGCAGCAATGTCAGAGTGTACAGTTAAGAATTGCCCTCAGTGACTTGCATGAAACTGATTTGTGACAGGAAAATTTAGTGAATTCAGACAATTCGCTAAGGTTTTTATGCCGCTAACAATTCCCAGTTTACAGTAACCAGACTTGAACCTGTGATGCCAGCACCCAGGTGAATGAAAAACACATGGTGAACTGATTGACCATCTACCAGCTTTAGATTGGTTGACTGGTTAACATCATGTGACTTTCATTTAGCTAGCACATGCTTTGCAAGGTTCAAGTCCGGTTGTGTTTGTTTGGCTTATGAATGACAAGAAAATGATTTGTGATGACCCCCCTGGCAGAATGTGGTCTTTTTCGTAAGTCTGGTCTTGTCTAGTTCTGTAGGTTTGCTATTAATCAGGCCATTTACTAGTGCTGTTAACTAATTCCATTTGTTCCTCCTTTTTAGAATGCACAGAAAACAGGAACAACATGGAGAGCTGTGTGCCTTGTTTATCAGTCGTGGTTATGCAAACTTCCTAGACATTGGCAATCAAGCATGACCAAGTGTCTTTGATCTAGTGAGTCACACATAATGTGCTCTTTATAGTCCCATGTGGTGTAGCTTAAGCTTATAGCCAGGTGTGTGTATGTGTGTTAGGGTGTGTGTGTGTTGTGTAGCCTATATGACAGGGCTTGGAAAATCTGGTTGCCTAGTCACATTTTGTGTGTATGATGTACCTTTGGTAATAGTTAGCTGCTTGAACTTAAGGTTCCACTGAAGGCAAAATCAACCCCCTAAGAAAAACCAACTTCCTGTTGCCACATCTTCACCAAACTTGGCAGGATTAAAGTAACCATCGACTAAAGTTCGTCACCACCTCAGTCACGTGACTAGCTGACGTCATCCATAGTTATGACACCACCCTCAAAAACAGACTTTGAATTTTATCTGCATTTTGCCGCATCATACAGGGATGGAACTTGGTACGTGTGATAAGAAGACAAATTGTAGAACAGCTGTGCATGGATTCATTGATTAGCACCTCTTTTCTGTGAAATTGATGATTTTTGTCAATTACGCATACTTGCCAGCGGCATATGATCTGGGCTGAATTCTGGTGAATTCACGCACAGTTCTCTGCCTTCTGTGAGGACAAACCCGTTTGCTGAAGCTCTGGGTGATCTGAAAAGCCTGCAGTGATATACACCTCACGATAGGTTTTGCTGGCAAGCTTCATCACCGAAGAGTCCTCGTACTGAAGGTGGGTCATCAATCTGCTGTCACAATTCAATTGCATCTCACCCTCAGCTACCCTGGCAACAATCTAGTACGCCAAGCTTGTGTCAGCAGACCTTCAGAGCTATGAAGCCCTATGTTGAAGGCTGATAACAATCATGATAAGGCGATAATAAAAGGCTTTCAGTGGGTTCATTTTGGTGGCCAATTTTCAGCTGACCTTCAAGTGCATCCTGGCTATAGTAGCGCTAGCTCTGCAAACATACTTGCATGCACAGCGCAGACCTAGTGCCTGTTCAGAAGACTGGCACTTCAAGCTCTACATGTAATCTACACATGCATGCATGAAGTTGCATGCAGCTGTGGCCAGCTGCAGCGTCATATGTACCTGTTTCAGCCATAGTAGCAACATTGCTTTAACTTTACATTGTTGTTGACAATTGAATTGGCCCTCACAGCCCCATCAAAGGAGACTTCGGAAAGCTAAATTTTCCTGTACTAAGGTAATGGTGTCCCGGCAACTGCCAAAACAATTACAGATACTGATTGCTGACAAATTGTCTGAGCTACTGTGGCAGCTTATTCAGGTTTGGTAGGAAATGCTCCTAAAGATTATTGGTGCATTTCAGGCGCTGTATTGGCATTTGGCGTTTGCATGATGAATGCTCCGTTCAGTGAGGATTTGAAACCATTTGGTTTTCACCCCAACTCTAACAGGAACTTAACACCAGGGCAAAACTTTTCCAGCACTATGGATCTACTCCATCAGCCAACTTCAGTTGTTTGTTGTGTGGCTAACATGATCACTGGGCCCATTCATGCCCAAAGACGATGGCAGTTTCTGTCTTCAGCTGCGCCCCCACGGCGCTCTCAACCTACTTGGCAACAGCCCTTCCTGGCTCCTAGCTGGCCCCCGAGCACCGGCCTTCTCCAAGCAACTCCAGCAGCCACTTCTAACAACTGAATATTCTGATGAGTTTATCCCACATAAGTGGTGATTGTAGTTTGGACAGTGAATGGCATGACACCGCAGACTATGACATTGAATGGCATGACACCGCAGACTATGACATTGAATGACATGACACTGAAGACTATGACATTGAATGGCATGACACTGAAGACTATGACATTGAATGACATGACACCGCAGACTATGACACTGAATGACATGACACTGAAGACTATGACATTGAATGGCATGACACCGCAGACTATGACATTGAATGGCATGACACTGCAGACTATAACATTGAATGGCATGACACCGCAGACTATGACATTGAATGACATGACACCGCAGACTATGACATTGAATGGCATGACACCGCAGACTATGACATTGAATGGCATGACACTGCAGACTATGATAGTTTAATTGCAAAGGACTACTGTGATTGTCACATACCAATTGTGCACTATGACTCTGGTTATGTCAGCACCCATTAAATAATTACCGGCTCACTTAGAATTTTGGAAGAGAATTGGTGCTAACTTAGGTGATAAAAATCTGATCAACAAACTACAGTGCTGTGTTAAAAGTAAAAAGTAAACGGACATGTGAATGAAGGTATTCACTGGACTTTACTAAGGGTAGATCTAAATATGTAAGCCAAACTAGAAAAATGAAACAAAATGTAGAAAAAAGGTATTCAAATTAAGCGCAATTAAAAAATGCACAAAGTGGAAGACAGCATTTAGCTTTTTCTCTACTACTTAGAAATTTCTGCTGTCTATCTTGGCCTGGTTTCCGAAATTTTTCATCCTCTAGCCTCAACATTCTTGCCTCTTGCCATGATGACTGAGAAGAAAAACAGGCACTTCAATCTCCACCTAAGACGATAACCAGTCATGTGCAACATGGATTTCTGCCAAAGGACAAGATTTAATCCTTTTCAAGTCACGAAGAAAAAAAACTGTTTCAAAAGTCAGGCCTTCACAGCAATCATTTTTCAAGTAATAGCGCAAACCAAAAAATGAGAAGAAGTAGAAAAGAAAAGAAAAAAAGGAGAAAAGAAGAAAAGAAAAGGAAAAACGAAGAAAAGAACAAGAAGAAAAGAAAAGAAAAAAGGAGGTTAATTAAAAGCAGGCCATGCTGATGCTTGCATCCATGGGAAATTGACAGCAGCTTGGATATCCACACGAAATCGAAGTCGAGTGATGCACGCACGCAGCAGTTGCATTCAGTTGAGTGATGCATGCACGCAGTGGTCATGTTCAGTCGAGTGTATGACGCTGCAGCGCTGCCACCCGAGATAGCGATGCATCTCTCCACATACACTCGAAATCGCTCCAGTGCACTGTTTTGTTCTCAACCCCCCCCCCCCCCACACACACACACACACACACAGATGCACAT
>JAOWAW010108247.1:0-14099 GCA_028565695.1 Nicola tetela
CTGGTATTAGACCTGATCCTAAAAGATATACTAATAACTACTCGGTTTTCTTTAATGGTATAGATCAGTTTCTTCAAGGAACAGCTCGTGCTGCTGGAGGACCAACTGTACCTTTGTTAGGAGATAGTGGTACAGGAGATTTTTCTGTATCGTTATGGTTCAAGGGAGATAATATAAATCCTAACTACGGACAAAATTTAATAAACAATAGTGACTTTTCAGAGATAGGATCAAACATTGTCAATTCGTTTGATGTTGATCCTTATACTAATGGTTGGTCACTCTTTTCTTTTCCTAATACCGATGTTAGCCCTCTTACACAAGTTGTTTGGCAACCACAATTAAAGCAAGTTAGAATGACTATTGGATTACCAGGGGGTAATACAGAGACTAATTTTTTTACTTCTTTTACACCAGAACAGGATGTAATATATAAGTTTCAAGTAGAAGTTAAAACAACAGTTGCAAATGTTTTTAAAATACATACAAACGTAGCAACTAATACACCTACAACCGGTGGTTCAAAGTTTTCGTCTTCAGCTTTCGCACAGGGCACTGGTAGTTACGAAACACTTACATTATACGCAAGAGGTGGAGACAGAGGAAATGCAGTAGTGTTTAGATTGCAAGGAGTGGTTAACAGTCCTTCTACCAAACCACCAGGGACATTTACTGCTACTTTTAGAAATCCTACTCTTCAAAAAGTAGATCCAAATAACTATTGGATTGAAAGTAATATTTCTCCATCAGGAACAACGGGATGGTACCCAACTGATGGAGAGTTAAGAATGGATGCAGGAGATACTGCACCATACCAAACTAACCATTTAGCTACTCTGGGCAATAATAAGCTAAACAACTCTAACTTTACTGAGATAGGAAGTGAGCTTGTTCAAAACCACGCCTTCAATGAAATCAGTGGAGAGTTAATTGATTTAACATCTGGTAGTGCAAATTCATGTCCTTCATTTTGGGAAGTTCTTACAGAAAATAGTATCGATTGGGTTACTGGATGTTCAAGTTCGGTTGGGTTTTATAGTACTGGTTTTACGGTAGAAACAGGTAAAGCATATAGAATTTCTTTAACTATTGAGGGTTACAGTGGTACTGGTAATATAGGGGTAAGCACTGCGGGAGGTGTTCCTATTTCAGTAAGACTATCAGGTGATGGTACTGTAACCACAACATTTGTTGCAACTGGTAATAATGTCATAAATATTTTTGGTAGAAACACAAACGTAGGCACTTTTAGTAATATTTCACTAAAACAATTAGATCCTGATGGTGATTGGACTTTGGAAAGCGGATGGGAGTTAAGATTTGGAGATGCAAGAAGATCTGGTGTTTCAGCTAATTCAGGTATTGGTCAAACGTTCAATGTAAGTTCAGGAAAGACTTATAAAATTGGTTATGACAGAACCTATGAATCAGGATCAAATGGAACGACAAATATGTTTGGTGCATTTACCAATTCAGGTGTAGCAACAGTTAAAGCTCAAGAAGTAAGCACTGTTCAAGAGACAGTAACAGTAACAGATCATTTTATTCCTCAGTATACGGGATCAACAGGATCTATGCGTTGGTTCGGTATAGGTGATTGGACTGGAACTTTTGACAACTGCACATTTAGAGAAATGGATCCCAATAACTATTGGGCAAATCCAAGCGCTTTTTTTGACGTGTTTATAAAAGAAGGATTTGCAGAGTTTGTAAACGCTGCACCAGGAAACAGATTACAACAGAATTTTGGAGTTGTTACTGGTCAACAATATCAAATCTCCTTTGAAATATTTGACTATTCCTCTGGAGGAGTTAATGTATATTTAGGTGGTGGTTATGCAAGTGGCTCCACCATCACAGCAAACGGCACTTATACTTTTTATAGAACAGCAACTTCAGGAACTGAATTTTTCTTTAGAGCTATGAGTGGTGCTAATGCTAATTTTAAAATTAGAAACATTACTGTTAAGGAGTTTAATCCCGGAACAATGTATAGAACGATTAGAAATAACGCTATCGCTCAATTACAAAACAATACAGAGTATAAAGTAGTAATAGACTTTGGTAGCTTTACTACTGTAGGGAATCAGCTTGCATTTTTCTCTATGGGTGAGCCTTTTTCTAATAGAAGTTTAATACCCGCTGGAACGACAGGTGTTTATGAATTTAATCACACTCCTGCCGGAACAGGAAACCCTGGTTTGTATTGTTTTGATTTTCCAGTACAAATAAAAAGTATTTCTGTTACAGAGAATCAAGCTGTAAACCATAGGTTATGGTCATTTGGAGCAAGTGGTGGTGCTGTGCAGACACAAATGCAAGTCAATAAAAACTCTAATATACAAATAAGTGGACCATATAGTCAGGTAGCAAGTAATTTCACGATTGATAGAAATAGATGGTATAATGTAATATTAAGAGTTGCAAGATCTGGAAGCTCTTTAACGTCAGGGATAGTAATTAATGGTTCTCATAAAGAGAACACCAATAAAACGTCAAGTGTTACATTTAACCAATCAGGTTTAGCTTTCATTGGAAGAAACGCTGGTAGTTATAATTTTGAAGGTCACATAGATGAGTTTTCAATATGGAATAAAAATCTCTCTGATGCGGAGTGTTTAGAGATTTATAATAATGGTGTGCCAAATAATTTAAATGCAAGCACGATGTCTACTAATCTAATGCATTGGTGGAGAATGGGCGAGCTACCGGGACCACCATCATTCCCAACAATTATTGATCAAGCGCAAACAACAACAAGTGGTAATCAGGTTGAAAACGGAAACTTTACTGAAGTAGGAACTGAGCTTATAACTAATCCTGAGTTTCAAATACTAAATAATATTGTAAGAAACCCCAACTTTGATGAGTTAGGTAGTGAATTAGCAAATTTTTCTGATAGTAATATTGTTTTTAACAATTTAAGTGATAGCACAACTATATCTCTTGGCAATAATTCTTATAGGTCTGAAGCATTTGGTAATACTAATGACGCAAGGCCCAGAGTTCAGATAAATGGTAGTGATATAGTAACTGGTAAAACATACAAAGTAACTTACACTCCAACAGCTTTTACTGGTAGTACGGTTTTTGATTTTTTTGAAAATGGTACGAGAATAATAAACAATCACGACGCATCTGTATCTATAACTTTTTATTTTGTTGCTTCAAATGCAGTTGACGGTTTTGATTTTGACGGTTCGCAAACATTTAGATCAGATTATATTTTATCAGTAAAACAAGTTGATCCAGATGGAGACTGGTCATCTAATCCTACTGATAGTTGGAAATATAGTAATAACAATACTATAACTTACACTAATGAAGTGGTTGGATCAGATGTAGTTCAAAACGGTCAGTTTAATGAGTTAGGCAGTGAGCTTGTTCTGAATGGTCAGTTTAATGAGTTAGGCAGTGAGCTTGTTCTGAATGGTAACTTTGAAGAGTTAGGTAGTGAGTTAGTTACTGACGGTGGTTTTACAGATGCCAGTAATTGGGATTTGATTGGTACAGCAACTGTTAGTGGTGGTACTGGTAATTTTCCTAATGCAGACGGTAGTTTTATAATTCAAGATAACGTTATTCCTGCTACTGTTAAAACGTATAAATTAGAATACGAAGTAGTTGAAAGTAATAATGGAAATTTAAGATTATCAGGTGGGGCATCAGCTTTCGGCACAGTAGCGTTAAACAGCTCTATTGGAGTTCACTCTATATTTTTGACATCTAACGGTTCACAAGATAATTTACAGTTTAATAATCATAGTAGTTTTATAGGTAAAATAGACAACGTATCAGTAAAACAAGTTGATCCAGATGATGATTGGACATTAGGCACAGGTTGGAGTATTACAAATGGTAAGTTACGTTCGGATGGTACTATAAATACAGGAGCAGAACAAACAGGTGTGTTTAATACAAGTGGTAAAACATTTAAAATAACTTTTGATGTAAATGTAGATAGTGGTACTTTAAATTCAAGAGTTAGATTTAAAGGAACAGGAAATACAACAATTTCAGATATAACAAGTGCAGGTTCATATACTTTTTACGCTGTATCTGTTGCAAATCAAACGGCTCTTAACTTTGTGACTTTATCTACTAACACAGCAGTTTATAGCATAGACAACGTATCTGTAAAACAAGTTGATCCTAATAACGTATGGAATGAAGGTACAGGATGGTCTATAGGGACGGTAGCAAGTTGTGATGGTTCACAAAGTGGTACTTCTAATTTTTCTCAAGCAAACGTATTTGATACCCCTCCACAAACTTTAAATGATACTTATAAATTAACTTTTGATTTAGTTGTAACACAAGGTTCTGTAACTGCAAGTTCTGGCAATATGAGTCAATCTTATACTACAAGCGGAACAAAAACTTTATATGGAGTACCAGCGGTTGGAGCTGGTAATTTAAATTTTACAGCTGGTTCTACTTTTATTGGATCAGTAGACAACGTATCAGTAAAACAAGTTGATCCTAATAATAATTGGGCAGGTGGTACCAGTTCCACACAAGCTATTACTAATGTTGCTACTCTTACAACATCCGGAGGTTTTGCTATTTTCTTAAGACAAAATGGTATACTGACAAGTGGTAAGACATACAAAATAACATATAATACAGACTTAAGTGGAATCACATCAGGAACTCTAAAATGGCAACTCTTTGGTGATTCAAGCAGCGCAAGAACAATATTAAACGGTACGAACTCAGTGATATTAACTGCAAACGGTTCTGACTTATACGTTAGTGAAGGAGGAGCAAGTGGTACCGCTATATTTACTTCTATTGCTGTTGAAGAAATAACTGGAGATAGTAGTTTTGAACAAACAAGTGTTCTTGATATTGGTAAAACATATAAATTTACAGTAGTCGTTGATTCAATAGGTAGTGGTAATTTACAACTTAAAGCTGGATCCGACTTTTTATTAGAAGACATGCAAGTCCCTAATACCTTTACTGGATTGTTTAGAGTACAATCAACTACTCTTACTCTAAGAGCTGTAAATACTAATTTAGGAGATTCAATTGTGGTTAGTAAAATAACCGCTGAGGAGTTACCTTTCTTTGCTACAGTCTCAACTAATCAATTTGGTGGAGGTTTAGTTGATTCACCAACTTTAACAATTGATGGATCAAAAGGATTGAAATTAGGAGGAACTGCTTCAGAGCTTTTTGCTTCTAATTTATTTCAAAACAACAGATCATATCAAGTTCAAGCTGATGTAAAGAGTGTAGTTAGTGGTAACTTTGCAATTGTTTCTCGAAATTCCGCTAACTCAACTGGACCTATTAGTACACCTGGACTACATACGTTTAGTTTTAATACCGGTACACTTTTATCTGCAACTTATTTTATAAGTAACAATGGTAATTTTAATGGAGTGATAAACAGTGTGTCTTTAAAAGAACTTGATCCTAACAATAAATGGTCTCCAGATGATGGGTGGACACTTGGAAGTGGATTTGCCAGATATTATAATCCAGGTGTTGCAGGAAACTTAGAGCAAAATATAAGTGCAGTTGTTGGAGATTTATATCAAATTAGTTTTAAAACTTTATCTGATGCCACTGGAAACTTTGCCATAGCATTAGCAAGCAGTTATACATTTATAAGTCCGGTTACTGCAAACACATCTTATAATTTATATATTGTCGCAACTGGAGCTACTTTAAGACTTAGAGCAACAACTAATTTTAGTGGTTCAATATCTGATGTTGAGGTAAAACGTATTTCTGGTGGAGCATCCATGACTGCAATAGATATGACCATGAACAATCAAACCGCATCTGATATACAAACTGATACACCATGATATTATATTCTATATTACCAATAAGTCTTTTAGATAGTATTAAGTTTGGAACTGATCCAGATTCCGGTGAGATATATGAAGTATATCAAAACAATAAAGATTCTGTTAGAATAAATAAAGATGGAACTGAATTTTTAGTTTCATACCCTTTAGATAACCAACCAAGCGTAGTAGATGGTTATCCTCAGTATGATGTGCCAAGCATGTTAAACATCACGAATAATCTTAGTGACGGCTGGGTTATAGAAGATTAAAATCTTAATTAAATTTTTCCTAAATTTGTATTCATGAATTGGACAGTAACAACAACATGGGGTGGACAAGTTAATTACACATTAGAATCCTCACAAAATGAAACCAGAAATTAAAGATACAGTAGGAGTGTTGGCTGCTAATGGCGGAGCACTTGGATTAAACTTAACACAATGCAATGAGATCTTACAATTTATTTCTCTTGCATTAGCAATAGCATATACTCTATATAAATTTTATCACATAAAAAAACAATGAAATACTTTACCCTAAAAGAATTTGATTCTCCTGATGAGCCAGGATCGGGTAAACATATGGATAAAGAGTTTTTAGAGATGTTAGATTTAGCGAGAGAAGAAGCTGAAGTACCTTTTAAAATTACTTCAGGTTTTAGGACGAAGGAATACAATGATGAACTATTAAGAAAAGGTTATAGTGCCTCATCGAAAAGTTCACATTTAAAAGGATGTGCAGCAGATATTTTCTGTTCTACATCTCAGATGAGGTCAATAATAATAAGAGCATTAGTAAATGTTGGATTCAAACGTATTGGTATTAGCAAGTCGTTCCTACATGTGGACAACGATTCAGATAAGTCTGATGCTATGTGGTTATATTAGTTATGGCAAAAAAAAGAAGAAAAAGAAAAGGAAATAAAATTTGCGCAGCAGGAATTGCTTGGGCAAAAAGAACATTTGATAGATACCCTTCAGCTTATGCTAACATGGCTGCAAGCAAATACTGTAAGGATCCAAACTATGCGAAAAAAGCAAAAGGAAAAGCATAATGGAAAATAAAAAGAAATTAAAAGAAATCGCTTCTCAGTTAAGAAAGGCATCAGCTATGCATAAAGGCCAAGCGGCTAAAATAGATAGAATGTTAAAATCAATGTCTTCAAAAGCTAAGAAAAAGAATGGGCGCTCTTAAAGATTGGGTAAAACAAAAATGGGTTCGTATTGGAACAGATGGTTCTATCAAGGGACCATGTGGTACAAGTAAAGATAAAAAGAATCCTGATCGTTGTTTACCTTTAGCCAAAGCCAGAAGCTTATCAAAAGCTGAAAGAGCAAAAACAGCAAGAAAGAAAAAGAAGTACGGAAGAAGTAAACAGTTTGTAAGCAATACTAAAAAAGCAAAAGTAAGAAAAGCATAATGTTATGTCAAAAAAGAATATGCCATGTAATAAACCTCGACCGTCTACTCGACCAGGTAAAAAAAGGATGGTCAAAGGTTGTGAAGGTGGAAAAGAAAAGCTTATACACTTTGGAGCAAAAGGATATGGACATAATTATTCAGCAGCTGCAAGAAAGAGCTTTAGAGCCAGACACAGATGTGGATCAGCCAAATCAAAACTAACGGCTCGATACTGGGCTTGTAAAACATTATGGGCTGGTAAAGGAGGATCAACAAAAAGTTCACCAAAAAGCAGACAAGGTAAATATTAATGGAAGAAATTTTAGAATTAATAGAAGGGTATGGATTATCTTTAGTTTTATTACTGGGAGCATTATATGCTTTATATAGGTTTTTCTTTTTTAGCATACATGAAGTGAAAAATACATTTTCAAAACATCATGAAAAAAATGCTTCTAACATGGAAGAAATAAAAAAGAAAATAGATATCATCTTAGAATACATAAGAAAAAAATAATGAGTATACTAAATAAAATTTTAGGCGATGCTGGATTAAATGTCGCTGATAAAGTAGCTGGAATTGCTGATAGGTTTATACAAACAAAAGAAGAAAAGGCAGCTTTTGAAATGGAAATGAAAAAGATTTTAATAGATGCTGAAGCTGAAATACAAAAGAATGTAACAGAAAGATGGCGTAGTGATATGTCCAGCGATTCCTGGTTAAGTAAAAATGTTAGACCTTTAGTTTTAATATTTTTAGTTGTATGCACAATGGTTTTAATTTTTATTGATGCTGGTGCAATAAATTTTAAGGTAGAGCAAAAATGGACTGATCTGTTACAATTAGTTCTTATAACTGTTATTGGTGCCTACTTCGGTGGTAGGTCATTTGAAAAAGCCAAGAGCAAATCCAAATAAAACATATAACATAACTTTTCTTATCTTTGCAGTATTAATAATCAAATTAAATACAATGGCAAAGAAAATAAAAGAAAGTGAATTAAAATCTTTGAGAGATTTAAATACTGAGTTTACAAAAATTAAATCTCAATTAGGAGATACTGAATTACAAAAGTATACTTTACTTTTGAGAGTTCAAGAAATAAAGACAGAGTTTCAAGTGTTAGAGAAAAATTTAGCGGAGACTTATGGTAAGGATACAATAATAAGCATGGAAACTGGTGAAGTAAAACCAAAACCAAAAGATGGCGAAAATAAATAATACAACAGCATATCCGAATGTAATACCAACATCAAATGATTTTGTAATTCTTACTGATGTAACAGACAATGATGCAACTAAAACAGCAAAAGTTACGGACTTCCAAGCTTTTTTTGGAACTAAAACTATAAGTAAAACATTATCATCCGCTGAAATATTAAGTTGCTTTACTAATCCAGTTACAGTTATACCAGCAACAACTGGCTTTTACACTGTTCCAATTAGTATTTTATTCAAACTAAATTTTGTCTCTACACCATATTCAACCTCTGGTCAGTATTTTCTTAGCACAGGGGCTGCTGCGGCAAACCAAATTGCCCAGTTCAATGGATTACCAAGTGCAGCAACTTCAGCAAAATTATTTGGTAGAACAGATAATATAGGTATCAATCCAGCTATACCAATTAATAATGAAATATTATTTCTTGGAGAAAGTGCTAATCCTACTAACGGAGATGGAACTTTAACTATAGATATTATGTATAGATTAATAAGCATTTAATTATGGCAAAAATAGAAAACACCACCGCATATCCTACAGTTACACCAGCAGCTGATGATTATATCATTGGAACTGATGTTAGTAATGACAATGAAACAGTAACGTTTTTAGTCAGTGATCTAACCGGTGCCTCTGGTATAAACCAAGGGTTACAATCAGTTCTTTCTACTGGTAACACTGCAAGCGGAAGTATTTTACTTACAGGAAATATAAATTTATTAGGAGGCCCAGGTGTTGGATATTTAGATCTATGTCAAATAAAATTAGGAGGTAGCTTTGGTACTGCTGGTCAAGTATTAACTTCACAAGGTCCTGGATCATGCGCTACTTGGGAGACACCAAGTGCTACAAGTTGTTGTAACCTACAAGGTACTATGAGTGCTGGAAATACAACGTCTGTGGATTTAAATACTACTGGTAGTATTAATATGTCTGGTGCTTCTAAAACATTAGCCTTGTCTAATAGTACCGATATGACTTTAGATACTGGTAGTACAATAACCACTGCTGATGATATTATTTTGGGATTATCATCTGTTTTAAATTTTAATACTACTTCTGCTATTAGTGACTATAATAATTCTACAGGAACGGCTGGTCAAGTGCTAACAGTAAATGCTGCTGGCACAGGAATAGAATGGTCGTCATCACTACCAACACCACCTACACCTACTCTGCAACAAGTCTTAACTAAAGGCAATGTGGCTACTGCTGTAGGAATCAACCTAACAGCTACATCACCATTAAATTTAGATAACACTTCATCAATCGTATCAGCTGGTGCTAATACCTTTAGTGGAAACAATACATTCTCAGGAAGCGGAAACCTCATAAGTTCAGCGGGTATAGCACTGACCGGAACAGTTTGGGCTGGTGCTTCCGTGGGTACAAATGGTCAAGTATTAACCTCGACTGGAACAGGTGTTCAATGGTCTTCATCGGCTGGGGTTAGCACAGTAGACTTATTAGGCCCTACAAACTCAACCGGATTACCTTTAACAATTTCCCCTACATCGGGAGATGTTAAAATAAGACCTCATACTTATAATGGAGGATCTAATGTAGGTTATGTACCAGCAGGTGGAACGGCAGGAACATTTTTACAAGGTGATGGTAGTTGGGGAGCAGCCACAGGAACTCAAGATTTAGCCTCTGTTTTAACTCAAGGAAATACAGCTGCTAACAGTATAGAATTAACAGGTGTATCAAACTCTATAAAAGTTTATAAAGGAATCTTTGCATCGATACAAGAATATTCTTCCGGATCTACAGGAGCCGCAGGAGAAGTGTTAACAGCCAACGGATCAGGAGGTTGGACTTGGCAACCAGCGTCAGGCGCTGGAGTAGCATCGGTAACAGCTATTGGACCAGGCACATCATCGGGTACACCTATTGTGATAACACCTACAACAGGTGCTGTTACAGTTAAATCAATGGCATTCGATGGAGCCGCAAAAGTAGGGCATGTTCCTGACTCCACAGCGGCATCCCAAACTACTGCCTTTTTGAGAGCAGATGGAACATGGCAAGTCCCAGCAACATCAACAACAATAGATACTGTTGTTCACAATGTAGATGTATGTCAAAGTGGATCATTAGTAAAACCAGATGGTGCTACGGGTGACTTTTTTACACTCCCGGGTATTGATGATGCAAACTTTTTCTCTGAGCCCACAAGAATAGTAAACGGCTTAATGGGAAATCCAAGCGCTACTTTTCCGCCATCAGAAATAGATCGTCAAGCTGGATTTATATTTATAAATCCCCATACGGGTAGTTGTGATCCGAGTGTGGATGTTATGACACCATGTTCGATAGATATAAATATGATAGCTGATTTTACTGGTCAGTATACATTTTATCTTAAGGTTGCAGATCCATGTGATCCAGCAAACACAACTTTTACTAACATATCTACTTCTGTTATTCCAGGTGAAGCAAATCAAATATCTTGTTTTTCAGTAACACCTGATGAAGGAGGGTTTCCTTCTATTCCAGCAGGGCATGGAATATATTTCTATTACACACCACCAGCTGGTGAGCCTGCACTAAACATGAAAGCAAAAATATCAATTCAAATGGTAACAAGTTAAATTTAAATTAAATGAAATGGATATTAGAAAATTATCAATCGGATCAGACTATAAATCTGGCTCAATGCATTATATCGTTGGGCAAGAAATATTAGGAGGATCACACACTATACATCTTATACAAGCAACTGAGGTTTCATATAAAATCTGGATACAAAAAGAAAAAGAGATTTTTATGTGGAAAGAGTTCTTGATGACCTTACCTATATCAATAGAATACAACATTAATTTTTAATGAGGTCGCCTTATAACTTTATTGTAACTCCTGTGAAAAACAGGAGATATGATAACACAAAACAATTAGGCAATATAGATCTAATTACAAGTGTTTCTCAAGAGGATCATATGGCATCCAATAGATACGCTACTGTCATTGAAACCCCTATAAATTATACTGGTCCTATTCGTGTTGGAGATACTTTATTAGTTCATCATAATGTTTTTAAGTTTTATTATGACATGTACGGTAGACAAAAGAGTGGTAGAAGCTATTTAAAAGACAATTTATTTTTAGTTGATAGTGAGCAGTTTTTTCTCTATAAACAAAATAATAAATGGCATGCTCATGACAAGTATTGTTTTGTAAAACCATTATCTACAAAAAAATCTACTATATATAAAAATTGTAAAGAAGAACCATTATGTGGTGTAATCAAATATATTAATACTGAATTAAAGAATTTAGGAGTTAAAGAAGGAGACCATATATCATTTACACCTGAAAGCGAATACGAGTTTACTGTTGATGGTGAAAAACTCTATAGAATGTTTACTAACAATATAACTATGATATTATGATATATATTCTTGATGATTTTATTCCTAAAAACTTATTCGATTTAGCAACATCATATTTAGAAAAAGGTAAGTATCAAAAGATAAAAGCAGGAGAAAAAAATTTTTATATACAAGAATCTCCAAAGTCATTTACGAATTTTATCTTGACTAAGCTTAGTATAATAGAACAAAAGCCTTTAGAAAATATCTTAAGTTTTTTTAGAGTATCAAATGACAATTTAGATACACAATGGCGGATACATTCTGATTTAATAATAAATCAACAAAAACCAGATCGTGCTGCTGTATTGTATATGAGTCCTCGTGAAAGAGAGGAGTTGCATGGGACGGCATTTTGGGAGCATGATATTTATGGTAAAAAATTACCTCACCATGTAACAGAAGATGAGTATAATAAAATGATTGAATTAGATTCAGAACAATTAGAAAAATGGAGATTAGTTTCAGTTGTTGGATACGAGCAAAATAGGATTATATCTTATCCAGCAAATTATTTTCATAGTAAATATCCAAACATGTCTTGGAAAGAAGGAAGACAAGTTTATGTAATGTTTTATAAATATAAAAAATGAATAGTAAAGAAATAAAACTAAAAATTATAGAGGCAGGTGAAAAAGCGGTAAAGCAATTAATTAAAGTAGCAAAAGAAGATATAATTAAATATGATAAAGATGACGAGTTGGCTGCTGATAGATTGAAGAATGCAGCAGCTACTAAAAAATTATGTATTATGGATGCTTTTGAAATTATGAAAAAAATCGAAGAGGAAAAAGCTTTGTTAGAAGGAAATGTTGCAGAGAAAAAAAATAACACGTTACAAGGATTTGCAGAATCAAGATCAAAATAATTTATATAGGATTGTAAATAATTATATTCCCAAAGCTGTTTTATCAAATAAAAACAGAGCAAAAACTTGGTTGTATGGTTACAATGAAAAGTATGATGTTGTAGTTATATCTAAAACAGGTCAAATAGAAAATGTTATAGAAATAAATAATCTTAAAATAGCTTTGCCAAAAGCTCCTAAAAATATTCATAAAAGATCTAAAAATAAAGAAGAGCAATATTGGGAAGCTGTGCCTATATCCAGAGAACTAAATAGAATAAAATCTATTTTTCAGTGGCATGAAACTCCAGATAATTTTAAATCTCAATGGGTAGATTATATTGAAAAAGAATTTGATAGAAGAGAACAAGGTTTGTGGTTTATGAATAATGGCACCCCAACATATATAACTGGAACTCACTATATGTATTTACAATGGACAAAGATAGATGTAGGATTACCAGATTTTAGAGAAGCCAATAGAATATTTTATATTTTTTGGGAAGCGTGTAAAGCTGATAAAAGAAGTTTTGGAATGTGTTATTTAAAAATTAGACGTTCAGGTTTTTCTTTTATGAGTTCGTGTGAGGGTGTGAATCAAGCTACGATTACAAAAGATGCTCGTATAGGTATACTTTCTAAGACTGGATCAGATGCAAAAAAAATGTTTACTGACAAAGTTGTACCCATATCAAATAACTATCCTTTCTTTTTCAAACCAATTCAAGATGGTATGGATAAACCTAAAACGGAATTAGCTTATCGTGTTCCAGCATCTAAGATAACAAAGAAAAATATGCATAAGTTAGCTGATGAAGAATTAGAAGGATTAGACACAACTATTGATTGGAAAAATACAGGGGACAATAGTTATGATGGAGAAAAACTACAATTACTTTTACATGATGAAAGTGGTAAATGGGAAAAGCCAGATAATATATTAAACAACTGGAGAGTAACAAAAACATGTTTAAGATTAGGAAGTCGTATTATTGGTAAGTGTATGATGGGATCTACATCCAATGCCTTAGACAAAGGAGGATCTAATTTTAAAAAACTATATGAAGATTCTGATCCACAAAAAAGAAACGCAAACGGTCAAACAAAAAGTGGATTGTATTCATTGTTCGTTCCAATGGAATGGAATTTTGAAGGATACATAGATAGATATGGCATGCCTGTTTTGAACACCCCAGATAAAGCTGTTATTGGTATAGATGGTGAGGATATATATTTAGGAGCTATTAATTATTGGGAGAATGAAGTTAACTCATTATCTCAAGATCCAGATGCACTAAACGAATTTTACAGACAGTTTCCAAGAACTGAATCACATGCGTTTAGAGATGAGAGTAAACAATCTATATTTAATCTTACTAAGATATATCAACAGATTGATTACAATGATTCTTTAATTATGTCTCATCATTTAACAAGAGGTTCTTTCTTC
>JAOWAW010108258.1:0-14096 GCA_028565695.1 Nicola tetela
TGTCTGTCTGTCTGTCTGTCTGTCTGTCTCTGTCTCTCTCTCTCTCTCTCTCTCTCTCTCTCTCTCTTTCTTTCTCTCTCCTTTCTCCTTTCTCCCTACACGGGATAATGGGAAGCATGTACATTTCTCATCCAATGTGCATCCTGATGCAAAAGCGAAAACCCACCATCGGAAACACGAATCCATTGCAGTAGTCCGTATGTTCACCAATCAAGTTCACTCTTCCTGGTGCAAACGCTGCGACAGTCGGTTCTTCCCTGTACGTCTCACGAAAAAGGCGGACGGCAGCTGCCAAACAATCCTGCGTCTCTTTTGTCGCCATCCTTTGACGGGAGCAGCGGGCTGGTTACCACCCTACCCTAAGAATCTTATCGAAGCGAGGTCCTCGGTCGATAAGCAGAAACATTAGCTTGTTTAGCTTTGCTGCCGCCGAACCTGTGTACATGTGCTCTTAGCTCCGCTGCCATGGCTACGGCATTTGAACACATAATTATTATAATAATATTATGCGTGTACACTGCGTGCATTTGCTTAGGATGGGACTGTCTTGCCCAGTCATGGTGTAGATGCAATATAGCTGCACAGGTGATTTGCACTTCTCATTCCATACTTTTCTACACTGAGTACTTGCTTTACTACTAATACAAAGTCTAAGTACCCGAAGTGAGGGCGGTGCCGCAGAGACCAAATTTTTTCCAACACTCACCTACGAGCGCTGGGCAAAGTGGTTGACGTCGATAAGCTGGAGTAGGCTCCTCGAAGTCCGACTTTGCTCTTGGAGAAACCTGTGCTGTCACTGGTCGGAGAGGGTTGGAGATACCCTGCAGGAAAGACTTGGCTTGGTTTGGTAGTGCGAAGGAAATAAGTTGCCTAGCGAGAGCACGTTGCCTATGGCGACCTGCTCCACAAGCGAGTACATGAAAATATGACGAACTCGACTAGCTGGTCGGCTTAGTTAGTGACGCGGTTGTTGAAACCTGCTAGCCATGCCTCTTTCGCCTTTTGCGGTCGCAATCCAAAAAAAAGTAATTACCTGAGAGGCGCTCAGCTTATGGACGTGAAGGTGTTTTTCTAGATCTGTCGTGCTCTTCATTGGCTAGCAGCAGCGGTGACGCTCGCTTAGGCGTTTGGGAAACAGTCCGTTAAAGGTACAGTACTGGTACATTGCCATTGGAACTAAAATACTACTGCTTCCTTGAGGGGAGCCCTACGGATAGTTGTCGGGTGGTTTGTTCTCTGTAATGCAATATGCTGGAGACTGCCTCTGTCATGGTGAGCTTGGGGACACAAGTACAGTATAGGTGTGATGCTCAGTGTTCAGTGTCAGCCGATCATTTAGTGAACATCTGCAAAAATTAGGTCCCTTTTGACAGGATTATCAAGTCGTCTAGCTAGTTTTGGCAAAAATTGAAAGGCTGCAGATAGTGTCACAGGATTCACTAACGTTGCTTTTTCAGGTTAATGGCGCTCTACTCAGAAGGTATTCATTGAACTTTCCAATATAAAATCAGTACTTGGATGCACACCGAAGCTTATGCATAATAGCCACGGGGACACCCCTTTTCTTAGAAGTGCTGTTAGCAAGCTACTGCTCGTACGAATGTCCAAATACTTACGTGTACATGTATGTAACATATGACTTACGTGACTGTCTAATTAACATGTCTATTTTGGTGGGCCTTTAATTTCAGTGATTTTGGTAAAAATGTTTCTGCAGAAATTAACGCTGAAATTTTTAATGTACCGTCCATTATATCACCTCTAAGCAGTGCCAATAATAGAGCCTATGGTAAATTTAAAGATGAAACTTTATTTTCATATTTTGGTAAAAAGTACAGAATTGCAAAAGTTAGTGCGAAAATCAGTGTCTTTAAAGTATTATTCTTATGATGTAATGAGCAGCCTGGTCTTGTACCAGACTATTGTTGGTATTGGGAAGTCATCTGGTTCTGCTAAGTGAAATTTGGATGCACTGAAACAAATGTGAAAATTATACAATTTGAACATGTATAGCAATAAACATTTGATGTGCTAATCACAAGCAGTGTTAGCCTATCTCTTCTTATTGAAATAGTCTTTAAAATTATTGTAATATAAAATGTTTCCCAAGTCTAATTCTAGCATGTGTAAAGAAACATGTGTTTCAAGTGCAAGTGTGTGAGTCAAATGTTCTTCTTTGAACCCTGATCCATGTACATATATCAGCCATATATGGACTTATAATATCGACTTTATGTGCAGTAGGGGGAGGCACTGACTCGCCTTTCTGCACAGCCGTGTTGCTTGGGCAATTGCCAATATGCATGCTTGTACATCTAGATGCTCTTCTGCTGCATACATTGACAGTTAAACTATTTTCCTATTGTGCAAATGGCAGAACATAATCTCTTTTTTGAGAGTGTCACAGAAGTTGCTTTAGTCGCAACAGCTTAAGCAAATTGTTTTTGTCTGCACAATTCTCTAGAGCATGTCAGATTGTCAGTTATGTAGAGTGTGGCTTGTTGTCAGTTATAGAGAGTGTGACTTGTTGTCAGTTATATAGAGTGTGGCTTATGGTCAATTGTGTAGAGTGTGGCTTGTTGTTAATTATGTAGAGTGTGACTTGTTGTCAGTTATGTAGAGTGTGACTGGTTGTCAGTTATGTAGAGTGTGACTTGTCATCAGTTATGTAGAGTGTGGCTTGTGGTCAAGTATGTAGAGTGGGGCTTGTTGTCATTATGTAGGGTGTGGCTTGTTATCAATTATTTAGGGTGTGACTTGTTGTCAGTTATGTAGAGTGTGGTTTGTCAATTATCTAGGGTGTGACTTGTCAATTCTCTAGAGAGTGGCCTATTGTCAATTGTCTAGAGTGTGTGCTTGTCAATTATCTAGGATGTGGTTTCTTGTCATGTGGAATGGGGCTTGTGGGTTATAGAAACGTTTTAGGTTGATGTGTATTGCAAACTTGTGTGCAAACTGACAGGCAAGACGGCTTACGATTTCAGACTTTTCAGTCAACTCGTCAGTTGACCCACATCATCAATTTGTGCTCAAACTGCGTACAATAACTACCACTGGATTTTTGGGTGTCATCAGATAAATTAGCTAAAATCACTTAGCATAATGACGGATGAAGCTGAAATGGCCGAGATAGCCAACAGAGAAGGGGAGTGGGGTGAGAACATAATGCGTCCTCAAACAGTGAGGTTAAGAACAGCCGAAGGAGAATCTGAAGATGATGAGGATGAAGATCATACAGACTATGACGACTTGATCAGCCAGCGAATTCGTGGATTTCCTGATCGTCCATCACCAATAAGGTAATTGTTGTTTGACTTCTGTTGTCATGGAAATGAACTTAGGGGATCATGAGTCTATCCAGGTTTTAGCATTCTCAGTTCCACCAACTGCAGAGTTTCCAATTCTGTATAGCAGTGATCCGTTTAGCAGATTTTCCTTCACATTTTTATTTAACTGATTTTTTTTTCACAGTAGAGTCTAAGACAGCATTTTTTGCAAAATCTTCATGTAGTATGGTGTCATGAAAGCTAAGGCATGCATTTAGATCTAGAGTCTAGACTACACGTGTACAGCCAGTTCACAGGCTCACAACCGGTATCTCAATCAATGTGTGCATGGTCATGGTGTTGCCTGTCCTAACAAGACATGCAGGAAAGGATCCGGAGCAAGGGTGAAAGTTGAAGCACATCTTCGCCATATGCCATGGGCTTGGGAATCAAGGCTCTTACCAACTTCCTGCAACAAGTGCTGGCTTTTTCAAGTTTCTTTACAAACCAACCAACTTTCTGGAAAGCAGATAAAGATGCAGTTTTCCGTAGAAATACAGAAGAATACAGAAGGTTGGCAGTATTGAATTCTCTCTTCATAGGGCTACAAGTGTGTTAGGGTTGTGGCATGGCTACATGTATATGGTGGTGAATTTGTTGTTGTTGCCTACTGACCTGTCCAAAGTGGTAAGTTGTGGCTCATTTGCAATCAAATATGCTAATTTAAAATAATAATATTAAAGAGGATTTCCTAGCACACCATTCACAGTAATTTTTTTAACTTATTTGGGGGGTTAATTTGATTGGAGGGGCATGCGAAAATAAATGCTGTCAGTGGCAGGGTGCTTTGTGATGTTAAGACTACCATTTCTTTGTAAGCTTTATTGATAGAATGCCTTGCCCTCTTGACCTATATTTGTACATGTATGTCACTAACCGATCTTGAACACACTGGTCATGTGAATTAATATAATTTCTCTCTCCCTCTCTTTTTCTCTCTATTTTTAATGTTATCAGATTTGATGAGCAGCTGACTTTTAGAAATGCCCTACAAGTGCTGCATGCACGTCTTGAGCGGTTCCTTGGCATCGACAAGGAGCAGTCTGAGAGGGAGATATGGCGCATCCGCCACAACTTGGCATTGGAGAAATTTTTGAAGGACGAGCATGTGCACAGGGCCTCGCCCGTTGACATGGTATGAAACAATGGCTTCACACTTTTTTTAACATTTCTGAGATTGTTATGGTTAGTTGTTTGTTTTGAACTCATGCTCTGCTTTTTATTCTCTAATCCTTCATTGATCATCTTCTGTGACTCTCATTTTCCTCTTTTTTCCCCATATGTGTAGGATTATCTCTTTCTTTTCTTTGTTTCTCTCTGACTCTCACATAGTCTTCTTGCAATCAGTATCAGTAATATTGTTTTTGTTGTCCTTGCAATCTACTTCTCGACTTTGCATGCCTTTTTTCTGGTATTGGTCATTTAGCACTATGTTATCTGTGCAGCTCCATACTAAAATGTGGGGAGTCCCCTGCCTTTCATTTGTCAGAATCTTCTTCCCTATGTTATGCTCGACTTGTTTGACCACTTATTTCATCTCAAAGAGGGGTTGTCCGAAATAGGCTTATTCTTCAATTTGTGATAGCCAGGTGAAATTTTTTGAGCAAGAGTTGACAGCAGCCTACTTCATATGTTTAAGTTGTGATTCCTTTCGCTTCCATTTCAGACAGATGGCGAGGACGCACCGCCCATTCCAGAGAAAAAGCCCGATGTTTGGGAAATGGTTTGGACATGGTTTCAGAAGGTTAGTTCTTTTCTTTTTGTTCACACTGCAATGTTAAAAGTTTTGTGTTGCCCACTGCCAATGATGTTTCAGGACAAATAATTTTGGAATGTTTTTCGGTGTTTAGTAAGATTGAATAAAAAGCCATTGCATTGCAATTAGTTCTGTGTCCCTTTTCATTTCTCACAGTCAATCTTTTTTTCTCTCAGCTCTGTTTCTGTCTCTCTCTCTTTCTTTGCCTCTTTTCCCTGTCTTGCCTTGTTACTATGTGTCTGTCTCTAATTTTCTGAAACTTTTTTCACGGCTGAAAACTTTTGTTTCTAGATAATAGTATAATATTACTGCATACCAATGTACTGCTGAACAAACAGTCAGGCTCTCTTCATCTTCAGTATGCTACAAAAATCACTACTTTCCGACAGTGTAGAGTTTTTTTCTCATTGCATCTAAGAAGCCATATTAGGCAAGAATCATGCATGACTAATTTTAGTGCTCCCTGTTATTCTTTCAGACTGTGTTTTCGATTGGAGAAGATATAGTCGATGCGAGACGGGTACTTCAGATAGCAAGACTCACTGAAGAGCAGCTGGGCGGGCGGGTTTATGATCACTATAAGCGAAGGTCAGTACTGGCTTCTGACTGACTGTTGTCTTAGTATTTATGTGCTTGGGTAGTCAGGTACCCATGATACCCAAAAATCGGGCAGTTGTTCTGGGAAAATTACCCAGTTGGGTAACATGTCGCCTGCTGGCTGTACCGTGCAGGGTACGCTTTACAACAACTTCAGTGGGTAGAATTCTATAGTCCTCAAAGTGCGTTCTTTCTGACGTCATCCTTCAGTATACAGCGGTCAGTAACATGTCTGCGATATTGATGAAGCGACTTCTCCATTCTAAGTATTCGACCGCTCACTGGGAGCGATGTTGAGGAAGTTCAGGTCAAACTGCTCTTATGAAGCTACTACATGTACCTGATCGGGTACCCATGTTACCCGAGAAATGATACCCAATACCTGAAAAAAATGCTACCTGACTCATCACAATTTAGCAGTCTCTCAATTTACCCCGGCTTCAGACAGTTTGCTCGCAGTTTTCAATGATTACGAGTAGTGCAATATGTGAAAGACAGTCCATTCTTGTCGGTACATATTTTCAATTGGAGATGGAGAAACATTTTACCTTTGTCGACTTTTTGTTGCATGCTGTAAACCCAGAAACATTCATGTCTATTTACTAGTTTCACAATGCGCAAAGTTTGATTATTTTGTGGCCACTTCTTGTCACTAGTAATGCTGCAATTCCCAACCAGTAGACACAAGTCTGTAATTTTCCCACCACAGTCATTTGCAATTCATTGATTGTGCAGAAATCGCCAATAGTTCTAAAATACAAACGATTCTGGGTATACAGTATGTTTGTGAAATGTCCCATCTGGCCGATTCTTTAGTTACAAGATATTCTAGAGTCCTTCCTAGGGTACTGTTATTTGCTTTTCTCTATGCTGTGGCTGTAACCTTTTGGTCCTTGTATCAACTAGAGGAGGCAAACTTGAGACAAAAAAGCCACTCAGCTGAGTTTTGCCAAGCAGATATACTGTTAGCATGGTGGTGAGCCTGCATACATATTACAGACTTTATAAAATCAGAGATTCCACTCACATGGTCATGAAAGTACGGCATGAGTTGTTTCCAATGGTGTCATTGCACTTACATCCATGTGAAAAGAAAGCTCTGCCTTGTGGTTGTTTTGTGATTACTCCAATTGGGAGAGGTCACAAGTGTCGGTTACCAACCTTGACAAAAGAGAGACCAGCAACAGAGATACAATTGATATGAAGGTCTTTGCTTTTGTGTACCCTTGAGCCTTAGGTTGTAAAAAAAGAAAAGAAGAAGAAGAATTATAGACATTGATCCCACTGCAACCAGTGTGGTCCCAACCATTGTATAAAAGTACCAAAAGCTAGAGATAGATATAAGCCACAAAAGCAAAGGGTTTGGTTCTGATATTAATCACTAGCTGTGTTAGTGTTGTCAATAAACCCAGAGCCTCTATGGAGATCCAGGAAATTTGACTGGGCCTCCAGCTGTAAGTAGTTTTTCTGAAAGACATGAACCATGTTTTGTTACAAGAGCTACATTGCTGTGGATATCCTTGTCTTGTTTCTCACACATTCTCAGCCATTCTGTTGCTGTTTCATCAACTCTAACAGGCCTCTCTTCATCTATTGGGCATCCTTTGTTCAAGTTCTTGTCATGATCATCTCACTATCTGTGTACAGCTTTGCCCCGGTTGGGGTCGGCATGAAAAATGAGACATCATCAGTGAGTGCCAGTGTTTGACTTTGAGTTGTGAAAGAAGAGAAGTGTAGCATGAGACAAAACAACTTTTTCTCATCTGTGCAGTAACACAACGGAAAAGCTTTTGCAGTTGTTTTTTATCGTGTTTTTGGCAAACCAGCCTATTTCAATGATGGCTTCTTTTCATGATTTAGACAAGGGCTGTTCCATCTAACACACAGGACTTTAGTCTGATGCATTCTAGAGTCTTTTTCACGCTTCTAGAGTTTGTAATTCCCATCCATTCACGAAATTCGCGAAAATCTCCCTTTAGCGAAAATTTCCTGTTTTACATTAGGCCCTGAACTAGCTATTATTTTACTAAGTTACCGTATGTTTTCTTATTTGTTTAATTTTTTTTTCATAAAAGATGGTGCATGGTGATCAATTGATGGAAGGCTAACTCTTTACTTACTTACTAAATTTTTCTTATCTTGACCTTGCTTCAGTGCGATATGCATTCTCTCTTGCTGACTCTTCTTTTTTCCACTACCACTTTCACTGGCAGAGTTGTTGATTCGAGCAAATTATGTGCGGTGGAGTGGAATGGGAAGATTGGGGAGTTGCCTGTACCTGTGCACTAGATAGCACAAATTATTTTTGTTTGATTTTTCACCCCTCTGTATTTCATTTTCTGTTTCAGGTCTCATCTGTAGCAGGAGGGGTAGAGGTGGCATACCACGAGGTGGACTTGAACTTTTGGCTAGGGCCAAAATTTGTGAGTCACTGGCAATGGCTGTGATGCATTTGTTTTATACCTAATTACAGATTTATCTTGTCTATATGTTGATCTCTATAGCCATTCATGTCCCTGTGACGGCCTATGAACGCCAAATGTGCATGTTGTTAGCAAACCCACAGTCATTAAGGTACAAAATAGAAAGGTCAACTGTTGCTACATTTTGTAAACATGAGGAGTACTGCTAATAGGTGTAAATTTCAGCCAATCAGTTAGGGGTATGTTTCAGTCAGTCAGTTAGTGGTACCTTTCAGCGGTTTGTTCATTTCTTATCTACTGAGCATGAGATACCAGTGTAAAGTTCAGCCATGAAATTTCCGACTGTGCTCGTATGCATTCTCAGTGATTTGATCATGCAAGCTCCAAGCCTACCTCACTGATTATTTTCTCTCCAATATACATGTACCTTGTATAGAGAAAGAATACTGCCCACTCACTGAGTAGTTATCCCTTCAGAGTGAAATGTACAACCACTCTCACTAGTGCTCTTGCTGTTGTTTTCACGCAGCTTTCGTTCTCATACTCACTGCCGCTTTTGCTCGCTCTTGCTCTTGCCACTGCTCTCACTTTTGTCAGTGCTCTTGCTCTCACCACCGCTCTTGCTCTTGGAAATTGTGGAGGTGGGAATGCTTTCCCTCTTTCTTGAAAATCATGGAGAGCAATTAGGCAGTACTCTATACCGGATATAGTGCAAGTGCGATTGGAGATTGTGTCACTGAGGTTTCTGTACAAATTGACCAGTTTTCCAGAGAGCGGGCAAAGACGCAGTTGTCCTTAAAACTACAGAAGAATAGGGAAGGTTGGCAGCCCTGTTGCCTTGGCCCCATCAATCATCTTCAGGTTTTTGCTTTGCTTCCTGATGTTGTTTTTGTTTCTGTTTTTCTTTTGCGGAATGGGGATTGACATCACTTTTGTACTGAACAAAAGCTGGAGAATCCTCACCAGTTTGTTGTTCAAGTTTTCCCTCCCAAAGATGTATGACATCACACTCTTATCTAGGTGGTTGGTATCACCATGGATTGATTTGGCCTTGGATGTGCATCTTTCGGCATCGAAATGTGGGCTAGAGTACCTCATGTTATAATTGAACACTTCATTTATTTACCCTGATTGTATTTTTCTGTAGTGATATTTACTTTATAATTAATTCTCTCCCTTATACACATTTCTTTGCGCAAAGTCGGATCTCATTCATCTTGGTGCGATGTACGCACCGTGCATGCGACGAGACAACAAAATCTGGAAACAAATTGAGCAGGAAAGAGCAGCAGAGCGCGATTCCACCGCATGCTGCGTGCGAAGGGACAAACAGATCTGTTATCAGAGTTTACAGAGGGACTGCCCCACTGTGAGTATTTTGCACCTTTCCAATAATTTTCCCTCAGGTAGTGAATCTTGAAATTATTGTTTCTTGTGTTCCCTTTGTTGCACCTCTCCCTTTCTTTGAGCTCCTCCTTTGTCTCTTCTTTCTTTCTTGTTTTGTTCAGTCTGTTTTCTTCATTGCTTTTTGTGTCTGTCTCACTGACTTTCTCTTTATCTCTTTCACTCTCTTTGTTCCTCCTTCACTCTCTCTCTTTCTATCTTTCTCTCAGTGTCTCTCAGTTTCTCTTACTCTCTCTCTTTCTCTCTTTCTCAGCAGTGTATATTGCCTGATTGAGTGTTGCATAAGAACTTTTTCTAGGAAATGCAGCGTAGGTAATAAGTTGTGCCCCTCTTGTGTATTTTTGAGTTGTGTGAAATTACAGTTATGTATTGTTTATACAGACCTGTTGCAAGACAGCATAATTGTGGTGAAATAAGTCAGGGGTCCAAATGCCCTTGCGTTTATGTACAGAGGCTGCACAGTTATGCTTCTGTAGTCAGGTGTTAATTTATCAGTGTGTGTATGTTTGTGTGTATTTAAATTAAAAGAATGTGTGTGCAAGTTCATCTGTTTGTGTGTGCACTGTTATACAGGTAGATGTCATTTAGATGTAAGTGTTATTTAGGTGCAATGCCGCTGTTATGTTTGTGTTAGATTACGAAATTCTTCGCCTGTTAAAATCATATCAACTGAGGAGTTCTTCAAGTACAGGTGCAACTTATTTTTTGTAATGACATTTTGGGCACACTGTGGCGCCCTTCATCAGGTCGAATAGAACAAGACAAGCCAGGAAAAGGCCGGTTATGAACAAGGATGGTGGCTGGAAGATCAGCCAAGCATGGCAGGGTGTGGTGTAGTAAGGTGCCAACCATAGCGTGTGGAGGTGTGGATGTAGTAAAGAGGCGCAGCGTTTAGCACAGGGATTTGTGTGTATCTGTAGAAAACTTCAGTGTCAGTCCTTATTTTTGCAGGTGTTGAAGGTGTTAAGCGGTATCATTGCATGTGTTTTTGCAGGTACAGTAGTGTTTAGGTAACATTGAACCTCCTTTTCCTGCCTTGTCTTGTTCTTTCTGACCTGACGAAGGGCACCACAGTGTGCCTGAAACGTCGTTACAAAAAATAAGTTGCACCTGTACTTGAAGAACTCCGCAGATGTTGTGATTGCATTGCGTCCTGAACCTTTGTCACCTGCATCATGCAAGTTGTACATGTATGTTCTCTCGTTTGTTCAGTCTACTATATGACATTATGTAGTGTTGCATCATGTCAGAAGTGGGATGTTGATCCAAACCAATGCCCACACATACATATGCCCTTAGGTGTGTACATGTGTGAGCATGTGTGTATGTACCAATAGTATTTGTGTGTGTGTGTGTGTGTGTGTGTGTGTGTGTGTGTGTGTGTGTTTGTGAGTCTGTGCATGCATGTACGTGCATAAATGAAAGTTTCAGCTCACTATTGCTCTGTTTGATCTTCCACTCAGGGATTCTTTGACTGGACCAAGTGGAATGGCACACCGACAATCAAAGACACTTTACTGGCAACGGCAACAATTACCTTTGAAAACCCTAACACCACGTCCCAGAAGTACAGCTGTGCGGAACGCACGGATGGCTTGTACAACTGCTATCGCTTCTCTGGATCTGTTTGTGGAGATGACCCAAGGTAATAAGGAAATAAAGGAAAGAAAGAATCTTCAATGTGATGTGATGGGCTTCAGTCTGTTTGAGGGTAAGGGGATGCTACGCAGTGGTGTATGGCTCATAAGAAGGCATGCACATTATTTTCAGCTTATATGCAAGCTGACCACCATGTTAAGGTCACAATTGTGTCAATTGACTTTGAGTAACTGACTGAAATCACCAACAGAAGTCCCCGCATTCAAGGCCACTAGCAGTCTCTTTGATGTCACTCACATGGCTCTGGTGTTTGCTAGCACAGGCTTAAGTAGTGGATGGAAAGTTTCTTGTTTTATGGTTTTTCCATCTTGAAACTGAGTTACTGTTTCATGCTATCCACACGCTCACATAACTTAGTGTTTTTTTTTTGAGTTAGTGATAGTCTATCTGGCACATTAGTGAAGGAGTCTCCGTTGATTGGGTTATGTTTTTGTCCAAAGGGTGTGCAACCAGCCGGCATCTGAATTTCCTCATGACTGGCCTGATGACATCACCAAATGGCCAGTACGTTTCTGAAGTATTTCAAATAATTTTAACTGAAAAAAATAATGAGTTTTTGAGGTGCAAATTGGCTGATGCGATAAAGCGTTTCACTCTTGCTGTCGTGGATGCATCAGTTTGAATGTTTTGAGATGGGCCACACCTATGAGAAATGTTTGCATCTTTCCTTTACCAGCATCCAAGGGTGTCCTTTGGATTCTCCTGCTTACACCCTCTCACATATCAAAAAGGAATTACCCTAAACACTTCAAGCAGTTATGCAGCAGGGTAATCCCTTACCTGAAACCAGGCATCAATGTGTGTAGTGTGAGCACAGCTGCTTGGGTGGAAAAGGTCGTGGTTGTCCATACAAACCCCTGCTCCTGATAAATCACCACAGTGGTGGAGGCTGGTCCGAGAGGACTTCACAGTACTGCTCCACCTAACTGGCAGTTAGTCTATTGAAAGAAAATCTTCTGCTTAAGCAAAAGTGACCTGTTCTTCCCAGGGAGACCATTGAAATAGGATTTTGAGGGTTTCAATGTAATTTTTCTCAGATTGATGAAATTTTTGTAGTGACATTGACTCTTGCATTTGGGCAGTTCTTCGCCAAGTTTCAGAATTTTCCAGTCACATAACCTCAAAGCGTTAGTTTATTATCTTGCGATTAACACATCAGCAAAGGCAGATTTTGTGGAAGAAACTTGGCTGAATTCAAGGCTTTCAAACTGCCTGTCTAAGCACATTCACCCACACAGACATAGTTCCTGAAAGGAAATATCAATCATCACAAAGTTTCTCACATTAGGAAGAGTAATGTCCAAGCATTTTCTTGCTCTGGTTTTGTTGTTGTTTTATTTTTTTGTTTCATTTTTTGTGATTTCTCATCTTCAAGACATTTAACTGACAAAGAATCTGTTTGGAACTGGATTTTGTCATGAATTATCTGCCAAGGTTTGTCAACGACGTGAAAGCATCGTGAAGCCAGAGTACGTCAATAGCGTTTGTCAGGTCTCTGGCCGGCCATGCTGCATTGGTAACCAAGGTGTCTGCACCATAGCAACAAAAGAACACTGCGACTTTGTCAAGGGATATTACCATGACAAGAAGAGATTGTGCTCTGAAGTAAGTAGTTGATTGGCTGCCATCGACTAAGGTGATTTCAAAACAGCTTTTCATTGTATTGCTTGGTCATCTAGCGCTGATAAGGCCAGCCCTTTCTGTATATGGAATCCAGTCTGATTTTAAAGCAGCCACTGCATCATGTTCAGTTGATTTATTTGTTACTTCTTAGTTCTAGCAAACTGCTCAAGACGTTTCCGCACCTAACTTTTGATGGCACTGGGAAGTCAAATAGTTGTACTCTGAAAAATTCTGTTGCATTAAAAAGTATTAAAAAACCTGCAGTAAAACAGAAGCAAGCAGAAAGGAGAAAGAGAAGATAAGGAGAACTGGTTTTCAGGATGTATGAGCTTTCTTTTAAGAGGTGTGAAATCAGCCTTAGGTTTTTCAACTTACAAAGAATTTGCCTGTAAATCAAAACACTTTGAAAGTTTCCATCTGATCTTAGAAGAGTTTATGCCACTCTGTGTAATTGTTGATGTTCTTGAATTACACTAATTAACCACCATGGTGTTGTCATGGTGATACCTCAAAGCAGGGGAGGCACCAACAGACAATATGTTAGTCAATTATGGAGATGTGGTGATGCTTCTTCATGAAGAAGCATTATCTTGTTGCTGTGATCTTTTGAATCCCTTTTTCCTTCTCGCCGCTCTTCTCATCAGGTCAACTGCCTGGAAGGAGCGTGCGGTCTGACGGGTTTCCTCCAGCGCGACTATCCGGATCAATTCTATCGGCTGTGGACAGCTCTTTGTCTTCACGTTGGGTTAGTAGCTAGAAAATCTTCGAGGCAGAGGGTGAATCTCCTAGCCCAGGAAAGGCTTAGCAAACAAGCAAAGAGTTTATCTGCTGAATGAGGAAAACAAAGTTTTGATGAGCAGTACTACTTGTCATTTTATTCTGCTTCCACAATTCATCATGGCTGCCATCACAAGTATTGAGTGAAAGTAGCATCAGTGAGTAGGCTACTAAGATTTCTGGCCTTCCTTGCTAACTAAACTCTCGTCTTTCATTCTTCTTTCTTAATTGTCCTTACAGTGTGCTTCACCTTGCCCTTACACTGCTGGTACAGCTGACACTTGGCCGCCGCATTGAGAAAGTAATTGGCTGGGTGCGTATGTCAATGATCTACATTCTCAGTGGCATCGGAGGAAATCTTCTCAGTGTTGTCTTCGTGCCATATCATGCTGAGGTAGGACATTTGTCTTCATTGCTGAACTTCTACTCTTCCTTGTGGTCATTATACTCCTGCCCATTCTTCTTCTTCTTCTTCTTCTTCTTCTTCTTCTTCTTCTTCTTCTTCTTCTTCTTCTTCTTCTTCTTCTTCTT
>JAOWAW010108269.1:0-14096 GCA_028565695.1 Nicola tetela
CTTTATGACTTCGCTGAGCGCCACGCAGCCGAAGGATACATTCTCAACCTTTGCGACGTATTTTCTCGAAACTAAAGTTGACTAACTTCTTAACTTATTAACTCCCTCGTTCTTTCACCGATCGGCTTGAAATTTGGCACGCGGCTTCCTCAGACCGACCTCTAAAAACTGCCTACAGATTTTCCGATTTCAACCTTAAAGCGGAGTTATGGGCTCTGAAAGGTCAATGATAGGGAGAAAAACGTACTTTTTTCTTCTGAAGGTCATATCTCAGGGTCAAATCAAAAATTCAAAATTCTGTAGTACATTTTGTCATAGATTTGTCCTTGGAGAGTGCGGAGAAACCATCGGCAGCTTCTTATGACAACCGGCGTGTTAGAGAATTCAATAAGAAAATGACGTCTTTTTGGTAAGTACGTTTTTCAACCACCTTTTTCCGAAACTCCACCGATCTTACTCTTAAATGACTGTCCTTCCACTGGTAACAACAACGTTTGCACCAAAAGTCACATTTCCGCGAAATGAAAACCTGCCCTCCTAGACTTGTCGCGACCCTTAATGTGGTTTGCCTCTGTGTTCAACTTGCTTTAGCAACTGGTCGATTTTCCTGAAGCAGGGCAGCACCAATTAAGTCCAGTGCTAGACGCGTCTGTTTCAACAGTCATCTGCTTCCGTACATCAAAGCATTGGAGCACCGGTGCTGAAGAGAGTGTATGCTTTCTAAATGTCTGTTATTACTAGATTGTGTTCCGGCATCCACAACCATGCCGCATCCCTGTGCAGTAATTACCGCAATGGTAGACAGACCTGAGAGATGTCGGATGAACTTTCCTAGGTAATTATCATTCCAAGCAATTGCCGCAACACTGCTTTGTCAGATGTTGTGTCCATGTTAGATATTGCCAGTGCCTTGGCCGGAACTTCCATCTAACCTTTCTTACGTCAGTTTGTGGCCTAGATTATTCACTTCGGAGACTTTCAAATTAACTAAACGAAACTTATCACGGTTGAACTTCAACCCCTTTGCTCTGCACCTGTTCAGCAGTGCAACCAGGTTGCAGTCGTGAACCCGTTCTGCTGTCCCCATGGTCTCACCCTCACCCCATATCCAGATGTTATCTAGAATCGTACTGACCCCGGTCAGTGTCTCAATTGCCTGGTCCATTATTGCCTGAAAAATTTCCGGTGCGGTGGATATTCCAAAGGGAAGTCTCTTCCATCTATACCGGCCAAATGGGGTTGCAAAACTTGTTAGATGACTCGACTCTGCACTGAGTTCCACGTGCTAGAACCCGTTCTGTATATCGCAGACACTAAAAACCTTTGGTTTTATAGTTTTGCAATTGGCAGCAGGTCTTCCAACACTGGACTTGGATGATACGTTCATTTGAGTGCCTTGTTCAAGGGGTAAGGATCGATGCATGCACGGATATTGCCAATTGGCTTTGGCGCCAACACAAGACTTGCTAGCCAGTCAGTTGGTTTCTCCTCACGAACGATTGCTTCAACTAGTTCTTCAAGACGTATCAAATTTTGTCTCAGGCCCTCCTGTAGCGCAAGCGGGACTTTGCAGAGAGGCATTTTCACTGGATTATTCGTGGGATCAATCTCCAAATCTGCACATCCTTCAAAGCGTCCGAGCCCACTATCTTAGAGGTCTGCAAATTCACGTAAAATGTCTTCCTTTTGTTGGGTTCTCCAGTTTGTTGTCCAGAAAACTGTCTGGGCCTTGACGCAACCTGTAGATGTTGTGCTGCCTTGATGTTCTCTAGCATCACTGCCACCTAATGAATTTGTTAACTTATTTGAGCTCCTTAGAGTGGCACAGCTTTTTCCGCCGATTCGAGCACAATTTCGACTTTAAATTCTTCTCTTGTCTTGGCATTTCTTGCAACCGTGCTGTGTAGCCCGAGGGGTTCACTTTTGTGGTGTTGTACAGCGATAGAACGTTATCTGTGGGTATTAATTTTGTGTCCTTTTGTGTCTGGTTGGAACCGATGATATTGCATGATGCGCCTGTATCGACCTGGAATTTGATCATCTGGCCATGCATTTCTAATACGGAGAAAAAGTTGCAGGGATACCATGTGTTCAAACTGTCTGTTGCCATATGGATTGCTTTGGCCCCGGAGATCTGCGGATTTTCTAATTGCACCGGCATAAATGATCATTCTGTGACGTCATTCATCATCCGTGTTTCCGCATTGGTGTTGTCCACCTGATGCACGCTCTTCTTCGTGTGCGTTTGGGCGCGTCGTCACATCTAAGCGAGGTGGTTTCGTAGACCACACCAATTGCAGGTCATTCCAAAGGCACTTGTGCTACTTCTCTGTTCTGTTCTCTTCTGCTTAAACCCTTTTATGACTAATTTGTCGTCGTCTGTCAGGTCTAATCCTTTGGTTTCACGAAACGGTCTAGTTTGTGTGGGCACCGACGACCATGTACTAGAATAGTGTCCCGGCCTGAAAAATATCTGGTCATCTGCTGGCTATCATCACGGCTTCTGAACTGCAGTTATCTCTCCTGGCCTGAAATGTTACAAGATTTTCCAGTACGGAGAAGGTGTCCAAGACCTGTTACAGCTGTAATGGGGCAACTTTCCAGCGTCGTTATTCCATCCATTCGCTAGGACGTTGTAGTAGGAACTAACGAATTGTGGGACTCGCCGATGGTTTTCCGCGAATACAACAATCCAATGGCCTCTTTGCATGGGCTGCGGCATTCGTTGAAGAGGAATCTTTGTGGGAAGAACTACTAGGAGCTTAGAAAAGAAGGCATGAGCCAAGTTTGGAGTGCTACTTCCGTGATGGGACATCTTTAGCACCGGCTAGATGTGATCTACGACATTTCCACCAACTGGGATCTCTTTCCTGTTAGCCAGCTGTGATCTTCCTCCATCCCCCGCTGTGCTCTTTCAACTAGGCTTCTACAGCTGTACGACTTTACACACAACTTACAAGGCTTTTCTTCCCACTTACTACTCCGAACTCACTTTGCCGATCTTTTACCAACTCTGCCTCCGTCATCCTAAATAGGTAAACAATTCTTGATCACCACTATCGAAGCGTGTTGATAAAAGGATACTTTTCCCCCTTCCTCATACCCAGTCAATAATTGCGCAAAAGGTCAATTGGCGGGACATCCTTGAGAATTACATTTAGCTGCTGTTCATCACACATATATTATTGATTGTCACATCTAGATTCAGTGCGTACATTATGTCGGGTAGCACATACAAATCTGTAGCTGGGGTTGGTGATCCATCAGCAGGTAACAATTAAAAGTAATGTGAGCTGGAGGCTCGTGAAGTACAGGAGATCCATTTTTCCGCCCCTGCATTAGAGGACTCAGATATGAATGTGAGCTGGAGGTTCGCCCAGGACAAGAGGATTATTTTTAACGCCTCAGCATCAAATGATCTATACAGGTGGTCAGGTGTGACCACGCGTTTCCCTGTGCTGGGAAATTCGCCTCATGTTTTGACTACCCTATCAGGATCTCTCAAGTTCTAATACATACCTTATCGACACTCTGAGGATCAGCCCGGCGATCCAACAGCAACTTCACGACCTCCGTGTGCCCATACCGACTAGCCACATGTAACGCTGTCTCACCACTCTGTTTGTAGAAACAAGCCAGCCTAAGACTACTAGAAATGACATTCCCAAAGTAGCAAAGAGACCGAGGTTGGCTTTAGCTAAGGGGGTACTGTACAATTACGGCACTTGTATGACAATGCACAGACACTAGCCATTATCTTTACTAAACTGGGAATAAATGTCAAGGTTGATAACAGTTATTTATTCCAACATCTACATGGACAAAACCACATCCAAATGTGAAAGGACTAACCTTCTGATAGCAGCAAATGCATCGGTTACGGCCTGTGATCCGGGTTAACTACCCTTATTTCTAGAACTGATTTATATCGAAACACACGAGTTTTCTGCTAACCCTTGGTTGTGATTTACCCAAACTCCTTTACCCGGCAAGATCATACAATATCTATTGGCATAGAGCTACCTAATAGGGGCCACATAATTCCCGGCTGGTTTTATCCGGCATAACAACTGATGCTTGGTAAGAAAACCAGCCAGGATAGAGACCTAGAGGAGAAGGTTTCCAGTTATTTCTCATTTTTTTCGTCGCTTAAGACTCTGCACAGCGGACACTAATTACACGATCTAAGCTGCTAGGTGAAGGTGTAGGCTAAACAGCATGATCCACAGGGAAAACTGTTGGGAAGTCAGTCCTGATTTTTCTTGTTTTCTTGAAGAAATCTGGAGAAATCAGGTACCGATTTCGCTCAGATTCCTTCCAGATTTCTCCTGAATAGGAAAAGTTATCTGCGTCCTTCTTTTTCCTGACTTCTGTGAGAAATCGAAAGAAATGATTTATCATGTGGAAATATCTTATCTTCAAACTTCTCCTGATGTCTTTGAGAAATCTGTACAAATGATTAATCCAGAAAAATTATTAACCCGAGCCAGGCCCGCTAGGGACTGGAGAGGGGTATCTAGAGACATTATTGCGGGTCTTGGTGTGTGTGTGTGTCATTAAAGACAGACAGACAGAAACAAATAAACAAACAAACAAAGAAGGAAAATGGAGAGCCACAACCAGGGATCAAACTGGGGTCTCGGGATTTGTGCTCCCGCGTCATAACCACTAGACCACCGTGGATCTCACCTCTGGTCTGCGGACAACTGCCAATTTTCCTCAGAAAACGGACAAAGCACGTCGACTCCTATCTGGCTGATCGGGACATGCACCGGCACGACACTAAGAATCAAGCTTGAGTCGGACGAATGTGTCATTACAGAAAGAGAGAAAGAAAGAAAGAAACAAACAAACAAACAAACAAACAAAGAAATAAGGAAAAATGGAGAGCCACAACCAGGGATCGAACCGAGGTCTCGAGATTTGCGCTCCCGCGTCATAACCACTAGACCACTGTGGATCTCACCTCTGGTCTGCGGACAACTGCCAATTTTCCTCAGAAAACGGACAAAGTACGCCGACTCCCTTCTGGCTGTGTGTGTGTATGTGTATGTGTGTGTGTGCGTGTGTGTGCGTGCGTGCGTGTGTGTGTGTGTGTGTGTGTGTGAATTCAAATTCGTTCCGGGGTGGCACGATTACGGCGGGCCGCTTTCCATCCTCCCCTAATTAGGTAGTTCAAACAGAGTACCCTACTAAGTGCCTATGTTCTCTTTTGGCAACTGTCTAGGGTTGGCACACGCCGTGTGTCAACCCAAGACATTTCGCAAGGTTTCTTTTTGCAAAGCTTTTCATTGAGACTAACAAAGTCATGATGCATATCGGGCGACGAGCCCACCGATGTACATATTGATGTAGGCCTACATGTCGTGAGTGAGCTTATCCATGATGGTAGCGTGTCAATCGATACATCTGTTCATAGAGTTTGGGCCGGGAAACTCACCAAACCGTTGACAAGCGAATCGATAACTTCGTTTGCACGGATCGTCGATGGGTTATCAAGTTCGCTTGACGAAGATTGGAGCTAACCGACCGAAACTTCGCCAAACAAATTTAAATTTGCGCTTGTGAAGAGTGATGCTTTGATAAAATACCGGTATATACTTATCCGATCAAAGTACTAAGTTTTGGGGCCGGGGAGTGAGGAAGGGTTGTTCGAATTCTTTGCTGTAGCCGTTCTTTACAGTCGGTGGTGCTTTCTTCTTCTAATACACGATGCACATGTAGATGAACATGTCATGACCGAGCCAGTGCTTCGTGATATTTACGTAAACGCGTCAGTTGACACATCTGTCGATAGAGGTTGGGCCGGGCGATTCACCAACCGATGGCGAGCGAATGATATCATCGCTTGCGGGAAGCGTCCAATTCAAGGCTAATTATATTCGCCTGCTGAAGATTGGGGGTGACCGACCGAAACGTCGCGAACGAAATTTGTGCTGGTGGAGAGTGATGTTTTGACTAAATACCGGTATACACTTATCCGATAAACGTATGAAGTTTTGGGGCCGGGGTGTGAGAAAGGGTTGTTCTTCGCTCAGCCGTCCTTTACAGTTGGTGCTGCTTTCTTCTTCAAAAACACCGCTTCCCCGCCAATACAGTCGAGGGTTGTATGGCGTACGCTCTAGGCAACGGTGACAAACGTACTAGGATCGAGACATCGCAGAGGGACAATGCATGTCCCTAGATCTGTTACTGTTGTCCGTCCCGTTATTCATGTTTCAAATTCCCGTAGATTCATGATTCTAGCATCTCTTGGCTACTGTGACTACGTTTTCTCATGCGCCTACAATACGTAGGAAAGGCCTGCGAAGGTTCCATGCGCATGCGCCACTTGTTGTTCCTCCAGACTTCTCTTGATTTCTTTTAGAAATCTGAAGAAATTATTAGTCCAGTAGAAGTATGTTTTCTTCAGATTTCTCCCGATTTCCTCAAGAAATATGAAGAAGTCTGGACAAACGATTTGTCTTGTAGAAGTTTTATTTCTCCTGATTTCTTCCAGAAACCTGTCTTCCAGAAAATGTCACTTTCTGATTTCTTCAATAAAATCTGGAGCACTTATCAAAACACCTGCTGCCAGGAAGATAGGAGGTTTACCTGCCCACAATGCGATCTAGGGCTACAACAAGAGTCTCATTTACTTTTTCACGTCAATCTTTGGCAGTTGGCCTGATTATTCATATTTTGAAAAGTCGTCTTGGTCTACTCGATAAGATCCAGACCATGCAGAATACATGCACAAAAAGTCATGCCATTGATTCAGAAGAGAGTCGATCGTGTTAAAGTCCCTCGTGAGATTGGCCGCTTACCTACAAATCTGAAGTCGTATGGGTCAGTTTTTACTGCAGATCAATGGCGAAACTGGACGCAAGTCTTCCGCTCCGTTTTTTGTGCTACGTGACTTGTTACGAGCAAACCACATGATGTCCTGGTTCCATTTTATGGATGCATGTCGATTAATTTGTAGGCGTCACATATCGATTTATACGCGAAGTTGCTGCCTCAGAGCAACATCCGAGCGACTTCTGTTAGATCTAGACCTTCTGCGCCCTCAATGGAAAATTTGCCTGTACACTAAACAAGCACTTGCATTTACTTATTTCCGACTGCATGATGGATTACCGCCCTGTCTATTCATTTTGGCTGTACAGCTTCGAGCGGTTTAATGGTATTCAGTAAAGCAGCTACTTTACCAACAACAGGAACGTGTCCACTCAGCTTCTAAAGAAGTTTAAAGAGTCTCAACAATGTCGGTCTTTAGCTTGAACAAGTGCTTTCAGTGATATGCCCTCAATGTTTGAACAGCAAAAACCACTAAAATAACTGCAGGTCATTAATGCTCAATAGCATCTAGATTGGGAGAGAGCACATACCTGTGCTGTTAAAGACATGCATTTGTCCTTTGAGTGCACTCAGGATCTAGTCGGCTTTAATGGGAATGGGAAGCATAATTATAATGCTGAGCGAGCATGAGCATAAAAGTCTGCATTTAATGCTGTCTGATCTCCTTGGTGGTAGTGGTTTTTATGTGTCCTGGCATGACAGGCAAGGGCAGATAACAAAGTACTACTTCAATCCATATAAAATTTGCCTAAGTCGAATCAGACAACTTTTGAAAATCTAGGTCACAACGGTTGGAGCCCACAGCACTAGCGCAGATTTTGTGCGGGCTGGTGTTGACTGGTGATGCCCTCACCCATGTAGATACCGGTATGGCGGTAGTGCTGAGTTGTCGTACCCTTGGTACGAGCCCGCAGGACCTGCAAGTTATTTTACTAATTCAGCGAATAATTGATCGCTATGTTTATCCTGTAGAGACTATTAGAGGATTAGAAGTTAAAAAGGGGCGGATGTGCTAGCAGTTCCTCTGCCATCCAAGGCAACATTGTAACCAAAAGTAGTGAAAAACGCAGTCGCAATAACAGGATACATAACCCAGCTGAGTCCAGGGCAGAGCTTAGGAATTTCTCCTTCTCCTTTCTCTGTATAATATATACTCGGCTCACTTCATAACAGGAAGCCTGTATGATTTATTGCAGACATTTGACTGTACCTTATTTGTCTTTCTCTCTATGCTTTAGCAATGTATTAGTCGGTGCAACAGCAATATATCAGTGGCAATTTACTTTGGTCGGCCATTAGGAAAACTTTATGAATGAATTGTAGTTGTGTTTGTTTTCGTTTTCATTTACCGTACATAGTTTGCTGAAAACAATCCTTTCAGTCATGAGAAACAATAGTGACTGGTATTATTGTGGCCTGCTGGGGTAATAGGGGTTTGTTTTATACTTTCTGTAACAGTTATTTTTTCGGTTAGCAGAAATCGGGTGCCTCTTTCTGGCTAAAGGACAGTCCAGTTTTACTAAAGACTTCTCTAAAATTGATTTTGTCGCACTCATGCAGAAGTGGTGTATTTCTTCGACTTTATTGGAGGTTCGATTGTTGACTCCTTTGGCCTATTTTGAGCAACTTGAGGTTTTCACTTGTCAGAAAATCAAACCATCAAATTTTGCTGAAAGTTCTCAAAGAAATCCTAGAGATAATCAACTGATTCCTCCGATCAGTTTGTTGTTATTAAGAGAAGAAACCAGGCTGCCCAACTTCGCTAACTTTTTGGTAGAAATTAGGGAAATCAGAGCCTTATTTTTCAGATTAAGGCAAGAAGCCGAGACACCAGGTTTCTCTAGATTTCTCAAAGAAATCTGAGAAATCAAAACCTGATATATGTATCTCCGATTAGGAGAAGAAGGAAGGACCCCAGATTTTTCTAGATTTCTCAAAGAAATCTGAGAAATCAGTATCTATTTCTCCTGATTAGGAAAAAAATAATCAGGATATCCTGATTTTTCTAAAAACGCGGAATCCTGATTTCCCCTGATTTCTCGGCCATTTTTGCTGTGCGAGCTTCGTTCTGCTCAATGCGATTCTGTGACGCTGGGCAAAAAAGATTCGATTTCAGCGTGCAAGTATGTACAGCAACAAGGCAGGAGGGTAACCCTAGAGCTACCGCCGATTTCAGTGGAATGCTCTAGGCAGTGACTGAGGTAGTAATTTTTGTTCTCTGAATTACTGGCGCAGCTGTGAAGGTCATATCTATAACTGACAGCCCTCTTCTTCACCGGAACGATCTGTCAACAGCTGACATGAAAGCAGCATCGTACACCGTACGATGCTGCAAGTGACGCAGGGTGCATACCCAGGTTGCGCGAGCGCTTCGTGTAAGTGTTGCACAGTTTTGGTTGTCGCTGATATACATAGAGACGAGCACCACAACCAGAGCAAATATTTTCCTTCCTGGTCTCTCACTGTAGTAGAAAGACGTAGGAACGACACTAAGAACCGCTTACCGATGTATGCTGTCCTTCCGGATGTGTTTGGCTGTATGATGGGTGTATGATGGGAAAGGCAATGCCGTCCAAAAGTCAAAGATAAATAGCGTGGAATGTGCCCGTCGAATATGTTATTGCAAATTTTGAGGTAATTCAATTTTAGAAAAGTAAATGTGAAAGCGCGAGACAAATTGTTATACAGCAGCTGTTAGCAAAAGGATCATTAGGATAGACGTCTACATTTGTGAAGCAACCGCTGTGATCAGAGTGGAATGCAACAACGGTGATACGTTATCTGCAAGGAGATGAGGAGAGTCACTGGCATACAGGAGCGCTCTGTTCAGATGCTTAGATAGCATAGCCTACGAACTACCAGATATCAGCCCTCGAGATGTATAATAGGGACATCGGATTCGTGCGTTAGAGGACTCAGGTGCACTACAGTGAGTCTGAAATTTTATATCCGTCTAGAGGCGATGACAACTGACTCTGGTCTTGTAACCGTATATTTATTTAGGTGCAAGTGTATAAAAAAGCCCTAAACGAGGAACAATCGGTAGGCAAGTCTGGTACGAGCAGCCGCGGTAATTCCAGCTCCAATAGCGTATGTTAAAGTTGTTGCAATTAAAAAGCTCGAAGTTGGAACGCGTGTGAAATATCTTGTCAAGCACATCCTTATTAACCCTCATCAGTTTGGTCTATTACCTCAAAAATCGACTGTCATAAAGTTAGTTTAGGTTATTGATCAGTGGCTCAAAGCCAAGGACAGGGGAGAAGTGGTGCACGCCGTAATCCTTGATTTTTAGGGCTGCAACGAATGTTCTTTTTTGAAACGAACGAATTCTGTCTTCAAAACGAACAAATAATGAATATTCTATAAAAACCAAAAAATTCTGCTCACACAAATGACAATGCAAAGGCATACATTTTCTAAATTTTCTGGAAAATTTCCATACATTTTCCAAATTCTCAACCTCTTGCATTCTTGTTGTCCCATTATAATGAAAATATGGTGACAGATAATTTACTCATTGCACATATCAAGGCATCATAAAAATAGCCTTAATAACTAAGTACCAGATGGTAAAATTTAGACAGATAGAGCAGAAGATGGCATAAAAGAAAGCAATAGCAGACATAAAAGTGAAGCCAGCAAGATTCCACCTAGTAATTGTTCCCTTTAAACAAGAACTGCGATTGCTGTCCATGCTGCGCTGTCTCACGTTTTTCGTTCAGGAGGGAAGTGTTTCTATGTAAGAACACAAGTGAATAGCTTGGTGATGTGGGTGTGACTCGGAGGCTTGTAACCTGGCTCAAGATATGCCAGCACTTCACGCAGCCCAGAGTCTTGGATAATGTTCAACGGCCTCAGGTTCATCCAACACCATTTCGCTAGACGGTCTGTCAATTCCTTCTGCTTCGTCGCTGAGCAAACACGATTGCTGGATGGCGTATGGGTAGACGACACAAATGACAACAAGGAAGCCCGCGACAGACTCGGACTCGGCGTAGACGGTGCATGACTTGCTGAATGCTGTAGGAGATTGGATGTCGTCGAACCATTAAAACGAAGGTGTTTTCCACAGACCACACACTCAGCAACGTTCTGGGAAATCAGATTGAAGGACTTCCAGACCGCACTGCGTGACTTCTTCAAGGGCGGAACCTAAGGGATCAGTGGTTGATGAAACAAGAAATTCTATCACGGCCCAGCTGTGTGGCGTCAAACGAGTTCGACACTTTTGTTGTTCTTACCTGAAGAGGACAGTTTTCATCCGAGGCCATAGCGATAGACGATAGCGGAAAGATATCTCGAGACGGTCAAAACTCACCAATGACTCACGCGTTGGTCTGCAATAGTGTCCAGCACGACTGACGAACAAACTCATGATCAGCGATTAATACAATTTATGCGGACAGACAGGACCTGTCCTCATGTGACACAGACCAGCCATTCATTGCTCAGGATCACACAAAATTCTTCGAAAACGGAGGGTTCCTCGAATCGAAAAGGTCTAGGGCACGACTAGGGCAACCGTATTTCTACGACTATATCGTCCATCGTCGACTCAAGCTAGCGACCCTCCTGATCGCCGCGCTCCGGGGTATGCACATGTACATGGTAAAAGCGCTGTCGCGCTAGTAGTTGACGCGACAGTATTGCGCGCGTATCTGGTAATAGAAGGCAAGGCAAGGTCTTCGATCGAGCGAATTATCGAATTAATTTCGAATAATCTTTTGCCTAACATATTCGTTCGTTCGGCGAGTATTCGATATTCGTTCGACTATTCGAATATTCGTTGCAGCCTTATCAACGATTTTATGAAGGCATTTGATCGTGTATGGCACGTCGGTTTAATCCACAAGCGTGGCAAGTGTGGCATGACGAGCCACAGCATAGCTTGGGTGCAGGACTATTTGACAGACCGCACTCTCAAGGTACGAGTAGATAAGAGTTTCTCGAAGGCTCATGCAATACATGAGGGCGTGCCTCAGGGCTTACATCTCGGGCCCGTTCTTATTCTACTTTTTATAAATGACTTGGTAGACAGCGCCGGCACTTCTAGCGAACTATACGCTGATGACACCTTGCTTTACACTGTTGGTGCAGCCACCGAGGCCTCAACTGTTGACAGCCTTTAGCTTGCTGTCTCCTCGCCCGAAGCTTGGGCATTGTCGTGGCATGGCAGATCCGGTAACTAAAAAGCAAAGGTTCTGTCAATAGCTCCTGACCGAAGAAAACGCCTATACCCGTTAGACTTTCTATCGAAGGTCAGACAATTAAAGCTGTTTCGTCCCATCGCCATCTCGGTGTTCTTCTGACCGACAATCTGGAAAAGCAGGCCCATATTCGAAATGTCCTGCTTATAGGCGCCAGACGCGCAGGGCTTTTGCGATGAATGTCGCGCAATCTTTCACCGGCTGTAACTTCGAAGTTATACCTGTATTACGTACTACCAACACTAGAGTACGCTTCACCGCTTTGGCATGGCACTGCGTCAATCGGATGCTCTTGCGCTTGAACGCATTCAGGCCAGGAGTGCCCGAACCATCCTTCGAGCTACGAGGCTAACTTCACAGCGCTCCTCGTTGCTTTTACTCAACTGGCTATTTCTTCGCTGGCGCCGAGAAGTTGCTAGTTTGTGTTTATTCCATCGTCTTCTGTACACCCGACCAGCTCCTCTATCCGACTGTTTGTTCCCTTCCTCACACGAACATCATACATACAGCACTCGTAAACCCTTGCAACTCCACCTGCCACAAGTACACACTACATAGTACACTGAATCCATTTTTTTTCCCGTGCTCAGTTCTCTGAAACGCACTTGCACACAGCATCCATTCCACCAGTAGTAATTCTAAGTTTAAAAAGGCTCTTCAGAAATACTGGAGTCATCACCGATTTAGCACAAGTTAAAAAATTTCTACATAAACTACAGCACTTCCTAATATCATTTTTCATATATTGGTTTTATTTTGATTTTTTGTCTTCATGATGTAACTGCAAATCGGGAAACACTCTCGATTTGGGTTTATCCCTATTTGGGGAATCCACAAAAAATACGAAAAAATCAAAAAGATAAAGTAAGTCTCATCTGCGCTAGATACTTGTGCTCCAAGGAGCACTACAAACATGTCCATAATATGTTAACCCGGCAGGTAGTGTAGTCCACTTTCGTACAACGCTACAATAGTTGACGAAAACCACAGCTGCTCCAGGAATTGATACCATGTAGCCATTGAAAATGATATGTGTGCCTGCTCCTGATATTTCTGGCGGTAGAAAATTAGTGTAGGTGTTGCGCATACAGGTCTAGGACAGCTAGAGCTGGTTGTGTCGTAGAAGTTGTTCCAGAATTGTAGACGTCTTCATTCTATAAGAGGAGTATCCAACTCACAATCAGGGAAAGAGAAGGATGGAAAGGTGGCAGACGTTCGATCTAAAAGGGCTAGATTTATTGTTGAATAATTTTCTGGACAAGTTGCCATGTTTCGCCAGGTTTTGCATACTTGTGTATTTTATATCACGTTGGTCACCGAAATGACAGCAGATTTTCCAAATTCGGGCTCATATTTTTCTGGAATTTACTGGATTTTAGACACAAGGAAAATAAACGTTGACCATGAAGGTCTTCGCAGAGAACGACGGAAAACTACTGAGGCAGTAGATAGCACGCACAGGATGTTATGTACTCCATGGCCTCGATAGACGTATTTCCTTGCGGGTAAATGGATAGCAGCCTGAGGACGAAACTCCTTCACGTATTTACTGCAAACAAGTAACGGCATCGAGAATTTAGAGAAAGATTAGAACTGGACGTGTTGAGCTGAATTGAAAGAATTGCAACAGCCCAATATCTATCGCTGAGAATTGCACTGGAGAATTATTCACTCTTCTGAGTTGGATTGAGGAAACTTATTCCAGCTCCTTATTTAACGATTACGAGTGTCCACGAAGACAATTCCAGGATTTTTCACCGGGAGAGAGAGAAAGAGAGAGAGGGAGAGAGAGAGAGAGAGAGAGAGAGAGAGAGAGAGAGAGACCAGTGACGCTGCAATTCACCTACTACGGCCCAGGAACGCGCAACCAACTGGTTATCCACAGGTGTGCCCTTATATAACATTTTAACGTTGGCAATCTAAAACGGGTGCCTAAGCGTGACCGTGAGCAACTCTGGCGGTTTAGGCTACAGTTGTCAGCCCGCTGAATGGAACTGACTACGCCTAGAAAATCTGAAAACTGAAGGCTTATTTATGAAGAACTAGACC
>JAOWAW010108280.1:0-14095 GCA_028565695.1 Nicola tetela
GGGGGGAAGAGAGGGGGAATGGACACTCTTATTATAAACAAGCTGGAATCCAACGATAAACAACAGTTTCCATGAAAAATGAATCATTGTTATGACTCATTTTTAATGTCATGGCAACGGCACGTTTCTGTAGCTACGAAAGCAAAGAGATGCAAAATTTTGATGCAGCTGACATCAGCTGGGTTTCATGTGTGACCATGCGTTTTTGGCATTTTCAGTGTGCAGATGTGGCCATGTGCATGCTGTTTGACCAGGCTTTTATCCAGTGTCATGCCAAACAATCCACAGCTTAGTTACGCTCACTACTCACCACTGCAAAGAGCATTGTGTAGACAGACACTGAGGAATGACCTGACGGCCATGATTTTCTGACAACAAAGCCCACCAAACAGCAAATAACAGAAGTCTGCTGCATGTAGGATAATGTGGATTGTTAAAGAAAGTCATGAAAAGCTCAACAGGATGAAAGCATCTTGAACTGCCTCGAGAGTTTGCCTGCATCTCTGAGCAATGGTACACTAAGCAATCCAATACAAGCAACTCGAATTTCATTAAATCAACAGACAGTGTTGGCTGTTTAGGCAAATATCTTCAGACAAACATTAATATTTCGCTGTCATTTTGAGTTTTGCACAATAACAAACAAAACAATGAAGCATACTCATACAGAGAAAGAAGAGCACATCTTCCAAAACTAGAGTGTACTTTAACTGATAAAAGTGGCTCCCTAAGCAACATACCGTGAGTCTTTCACATTACTCTTCTTTGTGTTTGTGCACACATCTTCTGTCACATAGCGTGCATAGCCATTCTCATCAAGACACTTGGCCATGGTGTAATTTGGCTTGCACACTGAAATGAAGTTTGGTCGCAGGCGTCCAACAGTAACCTGAATGACAAGAACAAGCACCACACTTGCATCACTCTCGTGGATAAATGCACCAATTTCACTTGTGCATCAATGCATCAATTTCTATTTCTGCACCCTGCTTCTCTAACTGGGGCTAAGATGCACTAATATCATAGGCCTATGGGGTCTTGAACTCGTGATGACTCCCGTTCTTGGCGACACTTAACAACAACACAAGTGAGTACAAACGTGTGCATCACTCTGAGCAAGATGCAAAAGCCATGAAATTGGCAGTGTCAGAACTTTCTTCAGAATGTCTTGCCGCAAGTGCAGGCAATTTGCCTCATCCCATTTCATTTTCTGCATCTGAAGGATGGAAGTCTTAACTTCACGCTTTGTGGTCTTCCTCAACGCTGAAGCCAAACAGATACATGTAGAACATGGAGGATCAGACTTTATAAGCTACTGTATAAAGAAGCCTGAGTAGCTTTCTTACAAGGTTCAGCAGAGCATATGGCGGTGAAGGTAAAGGCGAGTGTGAGACAGAACTTATGATGTGCACGTTAGGCACTGCAAATATTGACAGCTAAGCTATGTGATCAGAGTGTTAACCTGCACAATAGAGGGCAGCAACTTTCCTTGAGAATGCCGCTGCCCAGCCCATGCATGTGCCAGCCTGGGCTTCAAGTTAGGGCCTATGACTTGAAGCATTGACACACTGTATGAAGAGAATTTTAAGCCTTTAGCAACGCATGCTCAATTTTCCAAGTTTAAAGCTTACCATCTCCAGTTTTATGTAGTGTTTAGACCTCACCAATGGCTTTTTCTCAGACACAGAGATAACCTGTCACCTCGGTATGGTATTGCAAAAATGTGTCCACTATTAACAAGTGCTGTGCGCACGGAGCCGTTGCAGGCCATATGGTTTACATATAGTGGATGCCTAATGCCATGCAAAGTCCACATTGAAGTACTCATTGAAGCTCTACATTGCATACAGGACTAAGACTGGGTTGCTACAAGTTGCAACAAAGCTAAGCTGCTTTGGTTGAAACAAACGAGGTTGAAATTGTGTTTACAGCAACAGAGTTCCTTGAGCTCATGTTCATCATGCAGTCTATCATGTAGATCTTGAAGATGCAACTAAAACAAACCTATGTGCACAAAGAGCAGCGTTGGCATGCTGGAAATGTTGCAGCTTGGCGGAACCGTGACCAAATCCACCTGCATGCATTCAACTGCATGAGTCATGTGGCCCTTTCCGTCTAATGTTCACCAAGTCTCGAGTTGCCCCAGTCAAGACATGCACTATTCCAGAGCTGGGACTACTTGCAACTGTCATTGGTGTACGACTTGCTGGATATCTCTCCCACTGTCTGCCCAAACTACAAGTTTTCTTCTGGTCAGACAGTCAAATCGTTCTCTGTTGGCTCTCTGATTTGAAACTTCCACAAGGATCTTTCTAAAGAACTGTGTCAAGGAAGTCCTTGCTAGATCAACTCGCTCCCAGTGGTCTTACTGCCCAACAAGTTTAGAGCTCATGGCAACAGCTGCAATCGAATCAGTGGTGGACTCGGGACTCCCTGGCATCTAGAATTTGTTCCTCTTCCCTTTTTTCCACATGGCTTCGGAAAGATTTTTCTCTGGCGATGTATTTAGAAAGGTAGACCTCGGTTCATGGCATACATTACAAATAGCTGCAGCTGTGCTGCATGGCTCAGTTGAAGTATGTATGCCTTCCTACCATACATTTTGATTGGGAAAAAAAGATGTGATTAGCATGCGCTGGCTGGTAACGGTTGTAGTGTGACGAACAGACCGACAGACGGACACAAATTAATCGTCTGTGGAGCCCTCCTCAGCCCCTACGGGCCTGACAACGGCAATAAGAGATGACTAAAACAGAACAGAAGGCTGCCTTGTCTTGGTGTTGCTTTCACCACCGGAGACTGTCAGTCGAAACTACATGGCTTGCACTTCATGCTACTGCATCCTACAGTCTTCCAACACAAAACGCGACCACACCTCTGAAACTTGTGAAGCTGAACATGTGCATTCTCTGATCAGAGTCCTTGTTCTTTGGAAACCTGGGAAACTGGTATGCATACAGATTGTGAAGTCTTCATGGTGATTGCCATCTGCTGTGAAACACAAACCCATTTCAACAGACAAAGAACCAGAGGACCACTTTTACCTGACTCATGAAGGTGGTCAGGAAAAGATTATCTGAAAGAAGGCATCTGCAGACAGTTTGTAGCCCACTAGGCATGGTTGTCATGTGTTGTCAAGAGCTACTAGCTAGTCTTATACCACACTTAGAGACCCTATATTAATGTTCATCATGAAACAAACTCATAGCAGCTGGCTCTACACACCAGCGCACCATCATGCTACCAGACAGCCGGTGGAGGCTAACTGCACAGGTGTTGCAACAGTCAGGAAGTCAACTAAGACAGCGTTGCACAATTTGGTAGTGAGGCAGCAGATGTACATTAGCGATAAAGCACAGAAACATAAAGCCAACTGCTCTGAAAGCAATTCCTGGGTGATCACTGATGACCTGTTTGTTTCTCCCTTACACAACTTGCGGACCAAGACTGCTTCCAGAAGCACAGAACGTCACACAACATTGCAAACATAATGGATCATTGCAAAAGTTCGCAGAAGCCTGGTGGAACAATTAAAATTCGTTTGGGGGAGAAGGTTTTGGACACTGATCACAGTTCAGGCTTCATGATTTCAAGTCAGGGCAGGGCAGGTGGACTATGTCCACATCCAGTTAGTTGACCCATTGACTAAATGCAACATGTTTGTGTGTTTGGATGGCCGTTGGCAAACACCACCACCAGCAGAAATTGCACATGGTGATGATGATCAGTAGTCTACTAAGAGTACAGTAGTCTAGATCTACGATCATAGCTGCACTGTGTATGCATGCAGCATCATGATCATAGTTGTGTCAAATGGGTATTCAGGTGTCCGGGGACAATTTCCATGAAAACAATATTTCTTTCTTTTCACAGTTTCATCCTTAACAATGCCAAAGCAAGAAAGAAAAGTGCCTGCTGCAAGGGAAATTTTGCCTTTTTACCCTGCCTAAAGTTGTACACTTCAACAAAAAAAACACTAGACAATGCACAGTAAAAATCTCACTTTTTCAGGTCAAACCTCTATTTAGACTGCAATTTCTTTTTTTTTTTCATCCCAGATGGGCATCAACTAGACTTAACTGTAAATGCAAACCAAAGGGAGTCCCACAGAATCTGAAAAATGGAAACGGCTGTTTTTAGTAATAAAAGCCCATTTTTTTTCTTTCCTCTCTTCTCCTTGGTTATCAACCCATGAAAACTATGAATACTTTCGTTTTTCATAAAGCGATTTGTGTCCTCTTCACATTAAACAAAAGAAAATTAGGGTAAGCAAGGGGAAAAAGCACCCAAAACTGGTATGCAAGCTAATGTGAACAAAGCACATGGATTGACCGACCGGATTGCACGCGAAATGCCTTCATGACACACGATCACTAGTGGACGTCTGCATAACACAGAACAACACAGAGGCAACTCCAGTCTATGTTCTTACATCAGCAGACCCTTCAGCAATGTGAGTCAGGGAAATGGAAGAGCTTAGTTTTGCCAAAACGATAACCTCAGCAGAGTTCACGTATACACACGTTGTCTACCGGTATGCTGTTGTAAGGATACACGGTTTAAAGTCTTGCAAGATTCGTGCAGCCAAGCCAGTAGCCTATGGCTGTATACTAACTTGTGCTTGTGCTTCCTTGTCACCAAAGTCAATGGATGTGGAATGCTTTTAGAGGCTCACTACATAAAAATAGTGTCACTGGACACCTTAATGCACAGTAGCAATTGGCTCCATAGTCTACACATCTCTACGTCTGCTAAAGTCAGTTAGATGCTTTTCTTCCAGCAAAATTTCTTGTACATCGGCCCATAAAGCAAAATAAGCTTTGCCATGTCAGCAGTTGGCGTACGTCTTATGTACCACTCTCTCAATCCCCCCCTCTCAGTTCTCTCCATGACATGTGCACATATGCAGGTATGCTTTTGTGTTGTCTGTTCATTAAAAGTGTATATCCACCAACATTGGTGAGTAGCCATGCACTCAGAGTTCAGTTACATGCATGGAGACAAAATTGAGGCCTGGATAGCAGAACTTCGTTTGTTTCAGGGATTGAAAATGAAACTAATTTTTATTTGTTTTGCTGGGTTTCTGTGAACTCTTACAATGACCTCTTCCCAGCCTATTCTCTTTGATGACAGATACTAAAAAACTATGGCCAACATTCTTACAGACACAGCAAAAACACTGACAAAGCGATACGAGATCATTACAAGAATACATCAGTCTACTACACGTATTTCACCAAATGACATATACAATCTTGTGCACTTCCCTCTAATTCAGTCCGGGTGTTACTAATACATGTACTATGTCAGGTATACCAACGTCATAATAATATTATGACAATTCTTTTAATAGACCGTGTCTAGGGTTAGCCCGAGAACGCTCACCACTGGCACTGTTTCAGAAAAAAGTCGGGCTCGTAAAAAGCGTTGCTCGGTGTGTGTCAGATACGTGTGAATGTGGCCAACACCACTGAGTCTTTTCGAGCAACAGACATTATTACCTTGCCTACATCTGTAACAGTTTGACTTAGAGCAGCGCCCATCATGAAAACGAACATGAACTGTACAAAATGGATGTGAAATGGCTTTAGTCGCATAATCTCCCGCTCCTTCAGCTGAACAACCGAGCAAGGGCTGCACCAGTCATTTCGTCGAGAGAGGTAGATAGAATGGCCCAGTATCTGTTAATTGAAGCAAAAAAAAGTAATTATCATATGCATATACAACTATCAGCCCTTTTGTTGCACTTGAACATCCAACTCCACACAGAGCAAGTAAGAGCATGCCACTGATCCTGAACTCACCAACAGAGTAGGGATGATGGCTCCAACAACGAAGAGTACCCACGACTTGATAGTACTGGACTTGAACGGGTAGGCAATCGTTTCATCATTGCAAAAAAAGCCTCTATGGAAAGGCTCGACTTGGTTGAGAACAAGCACAAGTATGCCAGCAAAAACCAAAGAGATAAAACTGGCCGCAACTCGTCCGAAACAAATACGTCCAACAGGCTCCATCGTCTGATTTTTGAATAACGGGTAGACAAAACGAAGCGACACGACACAAAACTCTTTTCAGCTTGAGTGAACCTGCCAGAATGAATAAATGTACTGTACGGTAGATCTGCTTGGCAATGGTAGGTCAGAAAAAAGTGAATTACTAACGCGCAAGAACAGGTACACGGAAACGATACGGATCGGTATGTACGAAGTCCGCTTCTGACGTCATGGCCCATGACCCTGATGAACAGATGTAGAGCAACATGGATATATGGCCAAAGAAGGCGCAACATTGGGGCATACTGACGACATGACTGAGCCAAGAGCGCGACACTGCGGATATCTGTCGATCAACAAATTTTGGGAACCGGTTAATTTCGTAAATCTCCTTTTTTTTTCCATTTCAGAAGCGATAAATTTTCGGAAATGGGCGCCAGCGTGTCAAGTTCGAAACTACTCGAATGTCACACTGTCGTCAACGCGTCGACGCTGGTGTGTTAATACGGGGCCAATACGCGCTAGTGGTTTGTGTAGAAACCGCAACTCACTGCCGACTACGTACGCGGTAGCGACGGCCGACTCCTGACAATCGTACACTGTACAGCCAGTTCGAAATTTCCGAAAATTAATTGCTGTTGAAGACAATGGGCGACAAAAATTTCCAGAAGATAATTATTTAATTTCAAAATTTTTGCCTCTTTCCGAAATTTCCGAAAATTGGATGCTTCCGCAAATTTGTTGGTCCTATAGTACGCTCGAGCTACACAGGCTAGGCACGCTTGCGAGGCTCGAGGGCGTTGGTCAGCCCGAGTCTGTAACCAACAGACAGGCCAGTTCGTCGATCGCAGATCTACCAACCATCATACCCCGCTGACTAGTAGATCTACATCTACTATACCTGTTCCGCTCTATTCCGCAGTACAATAGGCTACATGTATCACATTACAGGTCAACCCTCATTTAGTGAAAAATGCTTCGGAACAGGAAACTGATTACTTACCGGTACATGTACCAATGAACTTAATCAGAGGGTTATTTACCAGATGTACCGGGTGCTGATGAGGGTCACAGGTCACAGGGTCAATTTATTATCGAGGGTAAGGCACAGTTGTACGGCTGTAGTTAGTGAGTTGGCGAGGTCACAGTATGACACTAACGACGGTTGACCTTGGCCCGCCAGCGGTTGGAACAAACGCTTTTAGAAACGAATATTCAAACTCGACGAGCCCAAGGTGAAGCAAGAGCAATAGACCGGAGGGGTGCGCCACAAGCGTTGACTATACCGAAGTTTCAGGACGAACAAATAACCAACGTCCGTGGGTACCTCAAGGTCTTCGAATCGTGTGGTCAAACGGAACAGCTATTCAGAGGACCCACCCTAAAAGCGGCCACGGTAGGGTCAAAGTTGGAAAGTATAATTGAAACCCTGTCGACTTACCAGAAGATGAAGGAGGAGATTTTAACAACATGCCTCCAGACACTGGAGCAGATATGGAAAGATCTTATGACAATTCGACAAGCCGACAAGTCATTTCGACAGCTATGCGTGCGAACAAAGCGGCAGCTGCAGCTCTTCTTACAAATGGCTATAAAGGACAACAACGATGAAGATGACACCATCGTCAAATACGTGGTGCTGGAGAAGGTCTTGCCAGCGTTGAGAGTGCACCTGATCGAAAAAAGTGTTACACATTTGACGCTGGAGCAATTTCAAACAACAGGGCTAGCGTTTCAGGACGCGCACAGTAGACCATCACAGAAGAAAATTAATTTAAACTCGTTTATGGATGCGCTCGGTCGACTGTCAGCAAACCCAGAGACAGTTACTCAAGAAGAACTGACCACAACAACCAGCGTATGGAGAATATCAGTAGAGGAAGCGCGAACAAAAGTTAAAAAGTCTGCCTCCGGAAAGGAAAAAGGGTTTACGTTCTACAAAATAAGCTGTGATTTGTATGCCTAAAACCAGGCCACCATGCCAAGAACTGCAAATCATCAACACGCTGCGATGCATGCAAGCGCAAGCACAACGCACTGCTACCATCTGCGGTAAGTGTCAACATGGCAGCCGCCTGCCTAAAATCACACCAACCAGCTGCCAAGGCTAAGGTCTTGCTCACGACTGCAGCATGCGCAGTGAGAGCGAGAGGCACAACAGAGGTTGAAAAGAAAGTGCGAGTCTTAATTTCTCAATGCAGGAGCACAAGCATCTTTCATAGCATCATGATTCGCACTAGCAGAAGAGCTCGATGCTGAGACAAAAGGCTACACGTGCCGGGGTCACCGTGCATGGGTTTGGGGCGAAGGCGGAGACAAGTACAGCTCCAATACAACACATAAGTTCGGTTGACGGATGGTCATGCACATGAGATACTGGCAATGGAACGAAGAGGGCTAAATCTGCAAATACCATAAGTACCACAAGACATGCCCGTGGACGGCAGGAGTGGGGTGTCTAGCCAATCAGTGATCTCAACAGCTCAGAGTGGGGTGACATGGTCGGGTGCGGATTACATTAACCAATTCTTACAGGAAAAAGAGTGTTTGACGGAGAGGTTTCATGGCGAACAGTATTTGGATGGGTTTTGTGGGGCCCATGCCAACCATCAAATGAGGCAGTCTATATGTATAGAAGGTAGCCACTGATTTTCAAGTTCTGTGGGAACTTGATCAGCTGCCAGCCAGCTCAAAGGGGATTCTTCCAGCCTTCCCGTCGCACAAGAAAGGCAGCAGCTATAAGGTCGGTTTATTGTGGCAAGGAGAGAGAAGGCCAGATGATAACAGGGAGCAGGCAGCATCAGTTGCCCGATCCCTGGTTAAGAAGTTGGAAAAGAGGGGACAATGAAAGCAGTATGAGGACATTTTGATGAGAGAGTATATAGACTTGGATGCAATAGAGTTAGAACTGGATCCTGAGAGTAAGGGCTATTTTATGCCTCATCATGTGGTGATGAGAAAGGACACTGACAACCAAACTTCACATAGTTTTCAATGCACCAGAGGCAACAAAGGGTGGGCTGTCACTGAATGATGTCATGGACCCAGGTCCATCCCTACTGCCAGATCTGCCAGGGCTGCTGATGCATTTTCGAGAGTACGAGTTTGTGATCCAAGCAGATATAAAAAAAGCATTCTTTATGATTGGAGTCAAACTGGAAGACTGGCCATATCATTAATACCTGTGGCCAGCTGCAGATGGAAGCACAAGAGTTTGGAGATCAAAAAAGTTGCCCTTTGGGCTCAATTGCACCCTGTTTATTCTCAGTGCTGTCATAAACTGCCATCTGAAGGAGCAAGAACTCACGCAAGAGCACTTTTCGCCAATCATTGCGCTGATGAAGGAGTCTTTCTATGTTGGTGATCATGACTTGATATCAAGCTTTCCAGAGTGGGATGAGGCAGTTAGATTCTGACAAACCAGCACAGAGGTAATGAAGAGAGCTGGCATGGATTTGCGAAAATGGATGAGCAACGAATTTTCAAGTACCAACCCAATGCCGCAGAAGGTCTTGGGAATTGGATGGGACACCGTAACTGATTGCATCAGCTTTTGCCAGCCAGCAACGTCAAATTGGTCAGCAGACAATGTGCATGAGGTTAGTGAACTATGAACTTGGCGGGAATTACTTCAAGTGGTGGCCAGTCTATTTGATCCACTAGGTCTGGTTTGCTCAGTCATCATTTTGAGAAAGATGCTTTTGCAGTCAGCTTGGAAGGCAGGTGGCAGGTGGGATGACAACTTCAGCACACAACTGGCTGAACAAGTCCAGCAATGGTGGAGAGACCTCCAACATCTGCAAGATGAGAAGATTAAGTGATGGATCAGTGCTAACCCAGAGATGCAACACACTGCATTGTTTTGCAAATGCCTGAGAAGTGGCATATGGATGTTGTCTATACTTGGTAGCACAGCCAATTACACAGCAACATTTGATTTATGCAAAGGCTAGGATGGCCCCATTAAGGCATGCCTGGAACTGCAGGCTGCCTGGTTGGCAAGTAACTGTCTGGAAACAGTATGTGGTAAGCTGAGAGTGTCCATTGGAAGAGTTCATTGCTGGACTGACAGCTTGACAACATGGCACTGGTTGCAAAAACCACCACATAAATATGAAGAAGATTTCTTAGCACACCAGTCACAAGAAACTTTTTTTGTGAGACATTTTGCCAGAAATGCCTCTGGCTTCATCAGTCATAAGAAAGACAAGGGAGTAGAGAAAGCTAGAGATACTTATACTATTGTGTTGAGGGTGTGAATGCATATTGCTATAGGTGTCAAAATTGTACAAGATGTGACAACATGTTACTAAGCAACGTGTTCCCTAATGTATGTATATGCATGTGCTGTATGTATGGTGCATTAATTGTTCTAGGAGAGCAGCAGCCCCTGGAATGCTCTTACTGAGGGCCCAAGCAGCTCACCAGCCTGTGTCCCCCTCTGCATGGGAGCATCCCGGACGGCTTGAAGACTACCTAAGAGCTAAAACACACAACTGCAAGACAACCCAGCAAGACAGCTATATAGAAGCCAGCACTGACCTAAAGAATGGCATTCCAAATTGCATTATGTTCAACACCCAGGTTATCATGATTTAGTTGCAGCTTTTGCTTTGTAAATGTGAAATGCTTCCCTAATCTTGCGTTCTTTCTTCTTACATGCACGATCCACCACCCAAAACAGAAATGTCTCATGAGAAAACGTTTTTTATGACTGGTGTGCCAGGAAATCCTCTTCATGTTATGACTACCCAGTCAGGATTTCTCAAATCCTAACCACCACATACATGGAAGATGTGGTTGGTGAACCGAGTTGCAGCCATACAGGAGGTGAGCAAGAAATACAAGGCCACATGGCATCACTGCCCAGGAGTGCATAACCTGGCAGATCTCGTAAGCAGAGGAGCATCGGTAGAAACACTGAGAGATAGCCAGGGATTTCATGGACCAGAGTGGTTGAGCAAGGAAAACGCATGGCCCAGAAAAGTCGCTGAAAGAGAGGTGGCGGAAAACCCAGCGTGGCTGGAATGCAGCACACAATGCTATTAAATCCAAAAAAAACCCCATCAGAACCATGGTGGGAGCGGTACTTATCATGGTCAAAGATTGTACGTATTGCCACCACAATGCTCAGTTGGAAATTCAGGCCGAATATGACGAAAATCGAACCACAAGAGCGGGCTGAGAAAGCACTCTACAGAATTATAAAGTAACAAATCTGTGCAGATGAGTTAAGCCTGCTTTGTAATGGAAGGTCATTGCTGTCAACATCAAAATTCTGCCAATTCAGGCCATTCCTGGATAGCAACGGCACGATGTGGGTTAGAGGATGGCTGCAACAGACAGAATGGCCATTCCAAAGACAGCACATGATCATCTTGGGCAAGCACTACCTAACAGAGTTGCTAATCCGGCATTGGCATGATCCATGCATTCACCAAGGTGTAGAGGCCTTACTGGCTTTTCTATATCAGACATTTTGGGTCATTGGAGGGTGCCAACTAGTACGTGGAGTAAAAGAAAGATGTGTTAGATGCCACTGGTATGATGCAGAAGCTTGCAATGAGGTGGTGGCTCCATTGCCAGCAGGATCTGTTATTCATCATCAGCCATTCAGTTTTTGCAGGCTCAATTACGCTGAGCCATTGATGGCAAGGACAACAGGTGGCATTATTTGTCTGTGGAACAACACGAGCAGTGCACCTAGAAGTGGCATCGAGCTTGGCAGTGGAGGATTTCCTATTGGCTTTTCAACGGTTCATAGCTCAGCACTGCAAGCCTTGCCAGATTATCTTGGATAACACTGCAACATTCAGGGCTGCAGCAGAAGTTCTAAACTTAAGATGGAATTTTAACCTCCAGCCAGCCCATGGTTTGGTGGGTTTTATGAGAGGCTCGTTCAATCAGTTAAAATACCGCTGTGAAAAGTTCTTGGCCAAGGGCTTCTCAACGTGTAAGGGTTGTACACAGTGGTTACTGAATTCAAGGCACTTGTCAATGCCAGGCTGTTAACACATCAAAGAGACCACTTTGACAAACCTCCCATCACTCCTGCCCTGTTGATGGGCCAGATGTGGCAGCAAGGGGAGGAGAATTCCGCTTAGTCTGTGCAACTAGGACAATCACAAATGCTCTAGTGAGTGCAGCATATAAAGGCAGTTTCAATGCATCTCAAGAGACAATGGGAGGAGGAGGAGTGCATTGCTCAACTTCGGCTGTTTCAGACAGGACAGCGAAAGTTACAAACTGTTGATAGTGGAGATCTTGTTTATGTAGGAAATGACCAGATGTCAGCAGTGGAAGCTAGGGTTAGTCACCCAAATCTACCCAGGTCAAGAAAGGCGGATTTGAGTGGCGGAAGTCAAAATCAGCACCAAAGCGTTCATAAAATCTGTGTAGAACCTTGTGCCTCTGGAAATTGTTAGTGTGGAGCAAAGGAAGCCAGGCTGGAAAACAACACCTCAAGAGCTAGTCCCATGACGGAAGTTATCCATGACCAGGCTGAGAACTACGGAGAGAGCAATCATTGGAGGTAGTCAGAAGGAAAATTAAAGCGCTTAACAGGCTGGACTTGTAGTAACAGTTATTGTGTTGTTGAGTATAAATTCTGACATGCTTGGTGAGGAGTGTGATGTATAGGTGTTAAACTGGTGTAAAGCATATCAGGTGCAAGTGTTTGTACAACTTGTGTTTATATTCAAAGCATTGTGTCTTTCGGTCTTGTATTGTATTGAGCTTTGGCTGTTTCTGGTTGTCAGTATTGAATTGTTTGGGCTCAGTGGGCAACAGACATGGTAGGCCTACACTGTACTCATAATGCATATGCAGAACTACTCCTTGATGACACAAAGTCAACCAGCTGCTACATGCTAGGTCCCGCCAACAACTAGGGCTGAAACAAATATTGAGAACACTGAATGTGAATTGAATATGAATGCTTCCACCCAAAACAAATATTTGTACAGAAATCTCAGAAACATGCTCGCCTCAGCCTTAGACAGTTTAATTGATTAATTTGTTTGCAAGTCCACTAAGGTTGCCACTTCAAGTGGCATATACATGTACTTACAACAAAGGTTGAATACTGTTGCTTGGCTACTGCTGAATGTTTAAAGAATCAAAAATATCCTGGCCACGAGTTGCCCAACATCCCTATTAGTATGCAGTTGCAAATACAAATTGCAAAATGTTCCTTTGAATACTGCGCTGATCTGAATATTTGGTCAATTTGTTTCAGCCCTACCTACAACACCTAGGCCTGGCACATGGTGTAGATCTACATGCCACTTCTCCACACTATTACTACATGCTCAAACCACAACGCTGAACCCACTGACCTCCTTCAGAACAACACAGACAAACCTAGTGATGGCCAGGGAAGTCCTGGCCGAACGTCCTTTCAATAAAGACTACAAGCTGGACAAGGAAGTAACCTCTTCAAATTCTCTTTCATTCTAAGTCAAAGCCTGAACATAAACGTCACTATAAGACCTCAACTGGTACATTCTTTGTTTTCAACTAATGGTATGTGATGAACGGCACAAAGACCTACAAAGACTACCATAAACTTAAGAAAGCCAACTCGCAAACAAGCACAACAATGGAAGTGTATTGTCATAACATGAGATGCACAAACACATCGAGTATCATTATTATTTCACAAAATGAACAGACATGTCACAGACGGAACAAGACTGGTACCGGTTTCTCACACTGAAATTACTAACCATGAGGCATGGGCTTCCTAATGTAAAAACAGAAGCATAAAAACAAATGCAGGAGGGAGAAGAGAGAATTAAAGCAAGAAAAAGATGCGCTTGGACCTCATCAGCAAGGAAAGAAGAGCAACAAAGCAGCTTGTGTATTAGCTAACAGACTTAGGGATAATGAAATAAGTAGCTAACTTCAGATTAAATTATGTACAATCTGATCACAGTTGATAGTGATCGCTTCTCCTGGGCATCTATTTTTGCCACTAGAAAAATGTAACACAGGCATCATGACCTCATACCCAATGCCTGTTCCAGCTCTGCACGTCGCTGCTGCATCTGTGCAAATGAAACACCACAGAAGAAATCAGTATCACAAAACAAAAACAT
>JAOWAW010108302.1:0-14094 GCA_028565695.1 Nicola tetela
AGCGAATCAGCCGTCAACGACGTTTTCTGTATGTCGAAGTTGCTGTTTGAAAACCACAGTATCGTGCAGTATTCAGTTTTCATCAAGAGAACCAACTGCACGTCGCTAGGAACACTGTTGCAAACGTCACAAGCTACCATGATGACGTGCTTGTGTAAGGGTAACGTGGATTACATCCACGTGGACCCACAAACGGTCATCTCTTGCTACATGGCGTCCGAGGAGTTCGAGAGGAAAGTGGACATGGAAGATTTCTTTGACCACCTGGGAAAGGAGCTTCGGATCGCATCGCGTTTACTTGCTCTGAAGAAGATGATTGAGAGCGGCCAAATGGAAGAGGTGCCAGGATCGGATGACCATGATGGCCACCCTAGCAAAAGAGAGGCAGAAGGGTCGTTGCCAGTCAGCTCTGCTTACCCTCACTAATCGTCCTCCATTGCAGAGGATGTTTGCTGCTGTGTACTTTGTTTGCTAAATCTAGTCGTGACGCCTTCTGAGAAAAACGTCCCACATTTCCTACTGTATTGTTTTTGCTTTAATCATCTTTGTATCTCTGAGGGATCAGTTTATTTTCTCCCCAGCCTCCAGGTAATCACGCTCTCTCTCTCTCTCTCTCTCTCTCTCTCTCTCTCTCTCTCTCTCTCCACTGAAATGCAAGTGCATTGGAAGCATTCTGGACTATATACAAAAAAAGTGCAAAATACAGCCATAAGCACCACACCCAAGGGAAGAGAAGGAATCTCTTCAATTTGAGATTTACAAAAAAAATCCTTTTAGACCCTTTCGATCACATAGCAAAAAGCTTTCGAGGGAAAGTTATCCCCATTGTTGTTCAGCCCACTTTCAGATCGTTTGACTGCTCCAATTATCGGGAAAGAGAGTGCTTCTCCTTGCTTTTGAGACGATCTTTCTCTAGGCGTACATATTGAAATTTTCTACCACTATCTTCTTCACAGTGTGTTAATTCTAGATCTAGAGCGAGTTTCAACTGAAACGATGAGCGCCGTGCTTGAGATACATCACAAACCGCAATAACGCACACACATGCAGACACATTACGACAGCAGTCATTGGATCCAACAGGTAACTCAACTCAGTTCGATGACCCGGCGACCAATGATAATAATTGCTTCAGATTGTTGCTGCTTGAAGAGACAAACAGAAGAAGGGAAAGCGTTGCTGTTATATAATTATTAGAAAATGAAAATGGCTGTAGGTGGATAGCAGACAGATCCTAAGATCAGAAAGAACTTAAAGAAAATCCCCCCCCCCCCCAAAAAAAAGGAATAAAACTGATTTCTTCGATGTTGTAGCTAAAATTCCCCCTTTTTTAGTCTCAGACTTGGGAGCAGACTTACTAGTTAAGTTAGAACTGCTGACTATGGACACAATATGATTCACATCGTCAACAGCGATTATCGCACTCGTGCTGAGGGGTGATAAACTCGAATTTACTGCCTGTTCTTCGAATAAATTCTTCCAAACCCGCTCTTGACAAGAAAACTCCTTCTAATGTTCCGCCCCTCGATTATTTCTCCAAGCCTAGCCGAATGCTTTATCCTTGGATGGTGCATGCGTATGGTGCATAAAAAACTCTTTAACACAGAAAAGGGACAAAACGGCTCTTTTATCTTCCGAACCGTTCTTCCATTCCGTTTTCAGTATTGAACGCATACGTTTTCATTGTTGAATCGCCCTTTAGACAAGACCTGACGTCCGAGATTAATCAGTAACAATCTCAGTACACTGATCGCCGATAATCAGCACCCTGTAAAAAGTGTATCGTTTTCAAGTCGCTTAGGTCATCGCCTCCTTTGCGCCCAGCGCTCGTCTCTGGTCTCCCAGAGCTGGCCTAGATATACTAGTATTTGCTACGCACATGGCACATTTAACGATTCCCGAATGCTCCTCGAATCAGCATAACGCGAACAATTCCTCGACGACAGTTGCTCGACGACGGCGGTCTCGATAGCCGCTGTACTCGACACAATAACTCCTCGAACGACCCCTGCGCTACTGGTCACAGGGCTCGAACAACGGAGTGCTCAAATAACGGAGTGCTCGAAAAACGGAAGAACGGTTCGGAAGATAAGAGAGCCTTTTTGTCCTTTTTCTTTGTTAAAGAGTTTTTTATCTCGGGGAAACGGACAAAATGAACCATGACATAAAAATTAACAACATGCAGTCCTTTTCTGTTGATTAGAGCCTCCAGAAAGTACCTGCCAAATGTCAGCTCGATAGAATGAATGATGAGTGCGCATACTCTTTTAACGTTTGCAATGTTTACCTGATTCTCAGTCATAACGCTTTCTGCCGCCTCAGATGAAACGCGCCATGTTCCCTTCTGTTTGGGTTTTGCTGTGACGTCGACTTTCTTTATCTTTGTAGCTCCGAATGACCCGAATTTTACTCCCACGCTCTCTCCCTCCGCTACTCCGTCGCTCTCTCTCTCTCTCTCTCTCTCTCTCTCTCTCTCTTACTAAGAGCTATGTCCTGCCCTCTCCTCCATCATCTCCCTTTCTCTCGCTCTACCTTTCTCTCGTCTTTTCTGAGGTACACTCACTCACCGCATAGCGGTTGAGCAATTCTTCACTCTTAAAAATAAACCAATTTTGTTAGCAGACATGACTTGATCTTCCTTGACCTATTGCTGATGATGTGGGACTCATATCGCACCAAAACTGAGAAGCAAGTGAATCGCAAATAATTTTGAACAATACACAATTATAGGACGAAGTGCAAGTTCAGCTAGAAACTCACCACTCCAGCGAAGCACATCCCTTTTTGTTGCTCAGCTAAGTTACAGATCGTTTGGCTATTGCCAATTATCCTCAAGAGAGTGCTACTCTTTGCCTACGAGACGATCGCTCTCGACGCGTGACCTATCTTCTTCACATCGTCTTCTAGATCTAGGCATCACCTGAAGCGCCTTTTTGCCTTTTGCACAAAACCGATAGGCGCGGTGTCATAAATATCACAAGCCGCAGAAACGCGCACAAACGCTGACACGTCAGCAATCATCGAGTCCATGAAGACACGTGCACTCGACGCAGGCTCACCCGCCAGACAATGTTGAGAAGTGTTTCAAACTGGATAAAAAAAGTGCAGCTTGAAAATACTGACAAAAAAATACGAAAAACAGAAAAACATGCCGCTATTACCCGAGTGAGGCCCGAAAGCACTGAAGAGGGTTCTCACAGACATTGTTGGGCGTACTTGTGTGAGTGTTAATAGAGACTTGTCATCACCACGGCAATCCATTTGCACGCAATGGGCGAGAAGCACTTCGTACTATTGGTCAGCAAAGACGGCAAAACGAAAAAGGACAGCATGTACAGCATTGGCTTATTCATTGTCATCCGATTCATTCCATGATCTTCTTTCAAGAACAGTTAGCCAATCTGCACTATCCCTGCCTTACAATTCTTCACCACAAAAAATGCGTTGCAGTTTCCCTATTTCTGGGATTACCCTTGTCCTAATCTGCCCCAGCTATCAGCTGGTGAAGCTGTGCGAAAGTAAGCTAAAGGAAAGAAGAGAGAGGGGGAGCAGGCTAGAGGAAGAGATAGATAGATAGAGAGATCGAGAGAGAGAGTGTGTTAGAAAGACTAGACAGAGAGTCAGAAAGGCAGACAACTGGGTGGCACGCAACGAGAGTCGGATACAGGAACTATATAACATTACCAATAGGCTTATCAGCATAACTGATGGTCCTTAGCAGCTGCGAAGCAGAGCGTGTCGTGGGAGCCAAACGATGCACTTAGTCAAGTCACCCAAAAGCCAGACAGCAACAGCCATATCACCGATAAGGTAAGCTCATTCACCAAACCTGACATCCCATTGACGTCGGAATAAGGATATTTTCAGTCTTTGAGGTGTCTGTGAAGAGTTTCTTTTATAATTTTACAAATGTCCCAGAAAACGGGAGCGAATAATATAGGTCAGTAGGGCTAGCTAGTGAAACAATTTTGGAAATGGGCAAAGCAAAAGAAAAAAGGAAACCGGAGAAGAATAAGATTCTGTACAAACACGAAGAAGCAAGTCGATTAAACAAATGAATCTTAGGTGTAAGTTAATAAGAGAGAAGCAACCCTTAATTTAGGGAAGCCGCGGACAAGGAAAGGTCGATAAGTGGGCGCTGAGATGAAAAGTCGTTTCACGGTTTTCAAGAGCTCATCACAAACTTCGAAGGTGCAAGCAGAAAACCAGGGTTGCGAGCAAAGTAGCATGGTGGTCGGGATTTTTCTGAGGATCCGGATAGCCTTTGACCAACTTAGAATGCGGGTCTCTTCTCTTCGGTATTGCTCATCCGTTTCGTCCCCAACTTCGCAAAGGAACGCGACAAATTCTTCACTTTTCTGCTGTCCCGCTTGACGCTGAAATATCTGTGGCTTAGATTACCAGGAAGCAAACTGGATTATGAATGGGAACCACCCGGATGGGGAAATTGCTGGCCGTTGTTGTTAAGATCTGTTAAGAAAGACATCTCTATTCCTGAAGGGAGGGAAGAGTTCTGAAAGATGATAAATCGGACAATCCGAAGGATTATGTGCTCATGCAGATAGGGCAGTTGCCTGATCTCACTAGATGTTGACATCAGCTCAGCCCTGCATTGCAGAAGGTGCCGGCTATGACTGTCGCTGCTTGCAGCCGACATTAGTGGTGGCGGCGTGCGCTATCAGTCGGCGTGGTTCAATAATCTTCAACCGGGAAGCACCCTGTCCTCTGCCATGGCCATATCCTCTGCGCTGTTCTGGGCGTGGCTGCGTAAGGCTGCCGTGCGTCAAATCCGACCTCCTTATCCGGGGTCGCATGCACTGTCACAGAAGCCAAGAACAACGTCAATGAGTCAATGATATTATCATTAATTTTAGTGCCCTAGAAGCGCGTCACTTTCCAAAACCGTTCATCACTGAACATTGTTCAGCAATGCAGTATACTATGGTATGCTTATTCTCTTGATGTCATCATTTATACATGTATTTCATATATAAGAGTGCGACGGAGTGAGTACCTGGTGACCATTGAAACAGGAGACACTATGAGCTCCCACCGGTGCATTAGCTTGGTAAAGCAGGACACGACCATTGCCTGACAAGCCACTCTCGTCGTTTGTCGTTTGTCTTGTACGGCGTACTTGTACAGTCACGAATACCGCTTCTTGGACGATGGCATAACTGATTTTTCAACAATCTTGGTGACGATATTGATTTGTGTTCTTGAGCTAATTGCCTACATTTAGATCAGGATACCGTACACAGCAGATACAGTTTACAGTTGAACATGAGCCCATGACGCAAAGGTCCTTGGCGCAGTACTGGGACAACCCCACTCAGCACGTAACTAGTGACGTAGAGATTGGATGACTGTCATCGGTACAAGGACATATGGCATTAATCTGCGTTGCTATGGAATCAGAAGTTTATCCTGTGTTATATGATTGAGCAGTGGTCAATAACTGTGTTGCGTTTGCTGATTCTCCGGAAGATTTAAAGTGGCAACGTTGGCATCCCTCAGTGTCTTGACAGAATATGCAAGCATATTTTTCAACATAATCATAAAAAAAAAGCATAGGAGCAGAGAGATAAAATTTTCTTATTTCTTTTTGCATTTTGGAGGCATTTCGCATGAATTTTAGCATTTTATTTTTCTGAAATCACTGCATGACATGTCTCGTTTAGTTTAGAGACTCAGGCCCTGGTCACACGAAGGCGAAAAGTTGCGGAAAACGCGAAATAACCATGGAAACTGACCGCGGCTGCGGAAAATCCGCGCGAAAACGCAAGCGCGGACCAGCGAGAATGCAGAGCGGTTTTCCGCAACTGCAGCAGAAAGTGAAGGGCTAGATTGCAGCATTTGAGGTACAGAAGAGCTGAGTCTGGACGCTCGCAGTCGTTTGCTGTAGTTTTCGGGGCTTACTTCTGACTATTCTAGATCTGGCGTAAGATGGCGAATACCGCACCAACGAAGCTGTGGACTGATGATGTGGAGAGGTGGTTGATTCGATTATGGTATGAGAGTGAGAGGAAGAATGAGAAGAAGATTATTACGAAGAAGAAGCAACGTGAGTGGGTCGTTAATTGGGAAGTTACTTGTATTCACTGCGGAGAAGAGCTGCATACCCGCCAACTCCAATACTTTAAATGACGCCATGGTAAAAAACAAGGTTGATGGAATACGTAAAAAGGGGAAGTCGTTGTTGGAAGAACATGTTCTGCCATTGTTGAAACGAGCAACTCAGGCACCAACGGGAAGGGCTGTCGACGTGAATGACGATGAGGCATTGCTCTCTGCTGATCCAGTAGAAAATTTGGAGTGGTCATGGGAGCAGCTACGCAAAGTTTCTAAGTGGCACAACCTGGACGTATACTTCAATTACTTCGGACGTCATCCGACCTGGGTTATGTTCCTAGATAAAGAAACAGGCTCGAGTGACGAATCTGAAGGAGAGAAGTCTGGCGATCGACATTAGGCAAGACCCGATTGTTCCTCATCGCGCAAGTCAACTGCTGGGACTCCTTCTTCACCATCTGATAGTTCACGTCCCTCAACCCCGGCTACACCTAGGCCATCATCACGCAGCAATATTCGCAAGGCCAACGAGGCAGCTTGTGATTGTGACCCGCCAGCGAAGCTTCAATATGTTTCGTTGGCTGCCAGTGTCGATAACTTAACCGCGGCGGAAGAAGTTCTGTTTGAGGACAACAACTATGATGTTATCGCTCGAGGGAACGCAGATTCAGCTTGGCAGAAGATGACTGAGGGCAAAGAGAAAGATGCAGGGAAATGTGTCACTGCACCTGCTGCTAAGAAGCCACGCGTTGCCTCCATGCAGGAAGCTTTTCTGGAAGGTATTGGGAAAATACAGGAAGGGCAGCAAGAACGACAGCATGCTTTTCAGGTTAGTTGTATTGAAACAGCTAACACCTACAAATGTCTCCTCTTTGACAGGCATGTGTTTGCAGTGACCTTTTGCGACTGTTATTTTATTGATCCAGCATTGACATTTTTATCAACTTAAGGTCAGTGATTTATCCCTTTCTAACATAAGGTCTGTTTATTAACATGTAGCCAAGCACAAATTTCATGCTAATCTATAGTTGACAATTGTACAAAAGATCTGTAAGTATTTAGACCACATCAGTATATTTTCAATGACTATGAGTAATTTAAACATTTCTATTTAACAGGTGCAACTGGCCCAGCAGGAACGACAGTTCCAGCAAATGCTTGTGCAGCAACAGCAACAACTTCAACAGCACCTGCACAGGCAGGAGGAGGACAGCAGGCGAGCAAGGCAGCAAAAATGACTGATATTCCAATGGGAAATCATGATCACCATGCAGCAGATACAACAGAAAATGCAACAGGCAAATATGCAATGTTTAAGGACTCTTTTTAATGAAACAGAGTAACCAATGCCTGTCTCTGTCCAACTCACTATCTTTGTTGCTAATTTACTCACTCTCTTTGCCTCCCACTCACTCATTCTCTGTCACTGTGTGTGTGTCAATTTGAAAAGAAAGGTGTAAGCAACAGAGTACATCTCACACGCAAAAAGACAAGAAACGAAATGAAAATTACAACAGCAGCCACTGGCCCATTCATTTATGTGTGTGCGTGGGTGGGTGGATGGGCGGGAGGGTGGGTGTGTGGGTGCATACGTGTGTGTTCAAAACACTCACCTGTTAAAGACTGTCATTGGGAAGAAAGACTAAATTTGCTTGCTGTGCTGCGTCTTTGAAACAATGCGTTTATTATATTTGTGTTTATGTGTAATACATGGCTGGTGAAATTGCATCCGCATGGTGTGCAAGTTCATCTCGTAGAAGAACACCAGGGACATCAGCATTGTGGTTGGGGAGTAATTGGCAGGTGGATTCAGGTCAGCAAATTTACTGGGGTCTTCAACAGGGCAGTTCCAGCGTTCACACACATTGTGCAACACACAGCACACAACAGCAACATCTGCAGCAAATGCAGAGTTATTAAGGTAATTGCTACGCAGCACATTAAATCGCGCCTTCAATCAGCCAAAGGCCTGTTCTATCACATGTCGTGTCCATGGGAGGCGGTAGTTGAAGGTATGTTGGTGCAGTTGCAAGTCTCCCCCCCCCCCCCTCATAACATTTCATCAAAGCGGATGACAGAGCAAACGCTCAATCACCAACGATGTATGGGAAAACTTTGGTGCCATTGATTACCTTTGAATGATCTTCAAGCCATTTCCGAGCCTGAATTTTCTGAAACAGCCTTGAGGTGTTGCATGCAGCTGCGTCACCAACAGAGCCAGGGTGGCCTGCATTGATGTAGGAAAATATACCCCTGACATCCATAGTGGCCAAAATCAATATAGCTGTGTTGTTTATAACACCAGTAGCTATCTCCACACTCGACCGGCTTGCAAATGTGCGTGAAAGTGCCACCCACTGCCTCTGCACACTGCGGTAGTCCAGCCAAGTGCTCAAAATCCGTTAGCACCAGACCCAGTTCCTCCCCATTAGGAAATCAAATGCTGTCCTTCACCAGGTGCTTCATTAATGCTTCTATGGTTAAATGGACTATGCTGATGGCCGTGGATTTCCCCACTCCATACATAAGAGCAAGCTGCGAAAATGACAGACCATGTTCCAAATATGGGAGAGTTATTGCCAACCGTTTGTCCGATAGCACTGGATTTCGCATTACAGTAGATTGGCGTTGCAACAAGTGGCCATATTTGGAGTGAAGCCTGGGAAAAGCGTCCTTCGTAATCCGGAAGTGTTCTTTATATCGGTTGTCTTCCCAATCCTCATAAAAACGTCCAACAAGTTGATTTCCTCCAAGAAACTGTGTTTCCCATACACCAACCCTTGGTGTAGCCCAAAATCTTCGTCTTCTGCGAAAGCGTCGAAAAATTTTCATAAACGTTGCGTTGCAAAACAAAAAGATGAGCACAGAGTGAAGACCCTCCAAATTTTGTGTGTCAGTCGCCAAGCCTGTCCTCAGACCACTGTAAATCTGCCTCCATCTAGTCAAGTCCATGTCTTCGTCGTCCACACCAGAGAAACTTAATATGTTGAATGGCAGCGTTGAGCTCAAACCCGAGAGCAACCAAAGTGCCAGGATCACTTTCCTTCTTCGAGACATCTTGGACGTGGAGTCCCCCGCAATACTTCACCGACAGGTTTGCAAGCTATTCGCAAGGTCAAGCTACACGTGCACAGCAAGAACAGTAACTGAGGACACGGGGTAGATCAAGACAAGCTCGCGCGCTGGAGCGAAGCCGCCATTTATTTCTCCATGGCAACGAAGCAGTGACCATGGAAATCGTGCCAAAAACCGCAGTCGCGCTTGCATATTGTTCAAGTTGTAACTTTCGCATGTGACCACGCGGCTGCGGAAATGTCTGGAGCAGCGAACGCGTTTTCCGCGACTTTTTCCTGCGTTTGATCAGCGCCTTAGGCTACGTTTATTATTATTATTTTTTTTTATTTTTTTTATTTTTGGATTGCCCAAACAGAACCAAGGGTCCTGATCGAGGGGGTCTCCACTGAACAAAGAAGTACAGATTGTAGGATGTAGAAAGAGTAAAGAAAACATTTACATGCACATGTATAGAGGAAAGAGGCATGATAGCCCTGAAATTTGTGGTTACTGAGTGAGAGGAAAGATGTGACGAGGATTCTACTTGTGTGCATTCCAGTACAGTTCTAGGGATTGCTTGAATTTGGCTGGGTTATGGATGATTTGTATGGAATGTGGCAAAGAGTTCCAAAGTAAAGCGGAGTAATAACATGAATAGGCTACATGTAGATCTATATGGAACAGCACAACAACTGAGGTCGGAGGTGAAGTGCGAAAACCAGAGGCACCACGCGCAGAACTGGCTGCTTTCAAGTGGCTTTATCACCCCTTGTGATGTGTGCAGGCTCAGGTTGCTACTTCTTACTCAAGCGTTACTCATAATGCTGCTCACCGTCCCATCAGGGTCCCCTGACTTTCTATTATAACTCATAAGTCCCCAAGCAGTTGACAAGCATTTTCGTCTGAGCATTTGTGAACGTTTTCTTCAGCGAAATGGCAAGTCGGAAGCAGTCAGTCGTCGAGTCTGTATCCAATTCTGGCAGCAGACTGTCAGACAGTGACTCTTCCACTTTACCGGGTCCGCAAAGGGCGAAAATTGCTCGCAAGAGGGAAGTTGCTTGCAATCCAGGGAAGAGAGCTGTAACTGAGAGATGAGAGGAACTTTCGAAGAAGAGGGTGTGGGATCGAGTGAAAGAATTCCCTGGCGAACATCTTTCTGTGAAGAACGGAAAGGTATTTTGTCAAGTGTGTTGTGAGCCTCTGAGTTCCAAGAAGAGTTCTTTGCAAAACCACCTCAAATCGGTGAAGCACGCGAAGTCTAAGAAAGCATTTACGGAGTCACGGATGAAGTCGCAAACGTCGCAGGACGTTCTGACGCCACCAATGGCGAAGGCGAGAGTCTTCCGAAGGACATGCGTGCCTGGCGTCTGGAAGTGCTACAAGGTTTTCTATCAGCCGGTATACCTTTGAAGAAAGTTGAATATCTTCGCCACCTGTTGGAAAGGAACAACTTTCGCTTAACGTCCAGCGGACATTTCACTCAACTTATTCCTATCCTTCTTCAACAGGAGATCGATCGACTGAAGGAGGAGCTCAAGCAGGATGGCGGCAAAAATATTGCTATAATTTTTGACTGAAGCACTCGCCAGGGTGAGGCCATTGCAATTATTGCCCGCTACTTTGACAAGTGGCAGATAAAGCAAAGGCTATTAAGGCTGGATATCGTGGCAAAGTCTGTCACCACCACAGATCTAACCCAAGCACTAAATGCGTGCATGGTCGGCTTCGCAGTTCATGGGCCGCGTGCTCTGACTTTCATCCATGATGGGGCATTCGTCAACGGAGCAGCTATGCAACATTTGAGTGTCTTCTACCTGCGTGCACTGAGCATAACCTGCATGGCCCATACCGTGGACAATGTGGGCCAACACTTCAACACACCCTGTCTTGGCGATTTCAGTCAGTGGTGGACCAGCCTGTTTGCACACAGCTGCAAAGCAAAGCTGAGGTGAAGAGACCAAACTGGCTGAGGTATGAAGTCGTTCAGCAAGACAAGGTGGTAGTCGCAATGGGAAATCCTGAATCAAGTTTGTGCACAGTTTGGAGAACTGGAGTCCTTCTTGGATAATAACCAGGACATTGCTCCGAAAACTATGGACCACATACATGTTATTTTTGATGACCCTCAGCAGAAACGGAGCCTTCAACTTGAGCTTGCAGCTGTGGTGGACATAGGCCAGCACTTTGTATGAGCAACATACGTCCTGGAGGCTGATGGTCCTCTCATTTTCTCTGCATTTTTCAAGCTCCAGGAAGTTGCCAGTGCCTGCTCAGCTCAACACTATCCAAATGTCGCTGCTGTAGCAAGGAAGCTAGTGGAAGAAAATCCTGAGCTTGAACTTCGAGAGCTTGGGGAATGGGCAAAGGCTCGTGTGCGTTCTGCTGTGCTATGGTTCCTCCAACAGTTTAAAATGAAATACTGGGCGATTGTGGATGTCTTCAAGTATGCATAATATTTCAGCCCAGTTCAAGTCCAGGCATTAAAACCAGATGAAGCTGCCATTGAGCATCTGCGCATATTTCCTTTCCTGGATGAGGACAACACCATTTGGCATCTGTAAGATAAGTTACCGGCTTACCTAGCTGCTGCTGGTGGCTGCCAGAAGCTCACCGATCATGCCCTTTGTTACTGCTACAGATATCTTATGTATTTAGTTGCTTTAGGCGTCTCGGATACTGAGAAAGTGCCCATTTGCCATTATCAGTACGACTGGAGGCTCCAGGAGCAACTAGGAAGTGAAGTGACATTGTCAATTTCTTAAACGTAGAGGTCAAGAGCGAAAGCGAGGTCAATAACAAGGCAACGTGCGTCATCTCAAATTCACCAAGGAAAGGAGATCCAGGAGTCTCACGGGTCTGTGGGATTGGAATACATCTGTCATAGCTGCTGCACATTTTCACACAACCATAATTATGCTTATTTACACCACCTGTGCAACCCAGCGTTTCGCTGGCGCCAAGAAGGCGCACTTCTCATCGGGTGTAGTCGTAGCATTATGCGGCTGCCACTGCCGGCTGATGTCGGCGTCAGACATAATGCATACTGTAAAACTGGAAATGTTTGGCCACGATTTATTTTCGGCTATTTTCAGCCTCGTTCCTCAAGGCCCAAAATAAGTAGCAGCTGAAATTTTTTACTGACACGAGTCATCATTATCATCAGAGACAAGTGCGCGGCAAACGAACCACCCGTTTTTGCTCAGCGTGATACGGGGCAGATACTGACAACGCTACATCCAAGTGTCCGCGTCAGCACAGGCTAGGCCGCGACTAGTGTACTGTACTAGTACTATTATACCCACAGTATAGTAGTGCTCGCACGCACTCAGTCGAGTGGAGTGTCGACAGCGTATAGGCTAGGCTGCGGTGAGTGTACTCGCACTATTATACTAATTATGAACTATATTAGATCTACGCATCATGATCAACGTCCCCTTTTATATTTAAGTGCTAGTGAGTTCGAGCCTAGGAATACAGACTTAGTAAAATTGACGAAGTCGTTGTCTTTAACGGATGTTTCCGTTCGCCAGCTGCACGACACAAGATAAAGACAGAAGTCAAGGCCAATGGCTAATGTTCAATGCCTCTGGTTGAACGCAGAAAGGAATTCGATATAAGTATCAGTTAGGAGAAAGAGTATGGCTCACAGGGCGACTGGCCACCGCTCACTGCTTGAGATGATGACGTGTCCGATAGGTGATGTGACAACCTTGTTTTGACTGATGACTACTGATCAAGAAACAAGTCCAGGCATGTCAGATAACGACATGGCAGTGCGTGCCCATGCCAGACTCGGGTAGCACGAGGATGGCTGGCTGTGTTGAGGTATGCGGCACGCAAAGGTTGGCCTTTATCTTGAGATCTGATCTCTCGAAGGGCATTATGATCACCACCGAAGGTTCTCAAACCCAGTTTTACGGTTTGAAAAGGCTGCTTAAGATTCTTTAGAAGATGGAATAAGATCAAGAAGAAGCCGGACGGTGGAATTTCTTAGTCACAAGTTTTGAGATATTGTAAAAGGAATTAGGACTACCATAGTGTCCATCTCAAGTTTCCGACAACCTAAAACAATACCACACCGGCCATAGCCTCCCTGCTAGTGGTTAGCATAAGCCCATTGTAACCTCAGGCACAACTGCAAATTTTAAGTCTATCAGCTTAGAGCGGTTTTCGAGGTTGGTGTTATAGAAATCTGCATAGATAAAGGAAATTGGACTGCTTGTTGCGCTCAAGAGAGGTTTCCAGATGAAATATATATGACAAGAAGCCAGCAGAGAAATGAATCAACACAGTTACGCAGCGGAGAGTAAGCAGGATAAAATCATATCTCAAATTATTGTGAGAGAGGATATTTGACGAGAAAGCTGAGATCGCCAGACTAGTCCAAAGGCAGAAGTTTGGTGTTCGCACTCTCCTTTATCGTAAATTCTAAACATTCGCACAGCCTGCAAGGACGTTTATCGGGAAAATAGTTTGACTGACTCCAACATCCTCTTCAACTCAGCCCGAATATCGATTATACCAGTGGATGATAAATATGGCGAGGAGAGCAGCGGACGTCGAAGCTGTTCTCATGAAACCGTTGGCAAAATTGCTTCCCCAACTTAACAGATAGCTTTCTTCTCGACTGTACTGTTCGTTAGTTTCGTCTCCTACTTGGCACAGAAATGCAGCGAGATCCAAAGCCGTTCCAGTGCTCTCTGACTCGCGCTGAAGACATCCACTGTTTTCATGTCGGGAAGACAGCATAGAAGACAGTCGATGGTTATGGCCATGGCGCTCGCCCGGTAAATGGTCAAGCAATCGTTGGCGATTGTTGTTGAAATCTGTCAGGAACGACATGTTGCTCATTTTTCTTGCAAGGAACGTTTTGACTGGTATGGTGAGTTTAGCGACAACGGATATTTTTATAATCAGTCCAAGACAGTTCCTGTGATATCACGATAGATGGCGCCAATAGAGTTCTGA
>JAOWAW010108313.1:0-39708 GCA_028565695.1 Nicola tetela
ACAGATAGATAGACAGATAGATAGACAGATAGATAGATAGATAGATAGATAGATAGATAGATAGATAGATAGATAGACACAAACATGGGTACTTCAGTTGGTTCTAGCATTTGACGATTGACCTGTATCTGGCTACATGGCTATCCATGTACATATGTTGGTTTAACCAAATCTGAATACGCATCTGGTTGTCTGTGTATGCCTCTTGAGGAGTGTGCAACGGTTTTTTCAGTGTTGCCTACTTTCGTGTGGGTTAGCCAATAGTGTGAGAGAATAATAGTTTTTGATCATAAAAAATTTCTTTGCTTTTTATGTATATGTGGTCACATCAGTTGCTGTATTTAATTTTCTTCCTCCTCTGTGCCATGTATGCAAAGAAAGGAAGCTGTTTCTAAAAGAAATGATATAGAATTATATACAATGGTTGCAAACTAACAGACTAGCCTAAGATTTTGCTGTTAGGAACTCAGTTTATCTGTGCCTGTATATACTCCTTCCATTAAGCCTAACGGTAACTAACAGACTGAATACACCTTCAAAATATCAAACCCATAAAAAAACTTTCCTCATCTCTACATAGGAAGACCAGTATGCTGGGTTTGATTAGAGTGTCTCTGAATGCAAAAAGGAAATGCTGAAAAGAATGCTCAGACACTATTGGCCATTACAAAATTAACGCCAATAGCAGCGCACATCTATAAGTCACCGAGGCAGAATCATACTAAGTTTGAAAAAAAAGGTGTCTTATGTCAAAAGTCATGGAAGTCAGCTGCCTAAAAAGTTGAAATGAACAATTGCTGAAACAGCCCCTGTATGCATATAAGAGAATGTTAGCATCAACAAGATAAATGGTCAGGGACAATTTAGGGAATGTTACCCATTTAAAAGCTTTTCCAGTTCAGTTCTGTCCTGGGTTTGCCCCAATTGGTTCCTCCTCCTCATCTTCAACCAATCTGTGCCGTTCACCATCTTGAGCATGATTGTTGGCATCTTTCTTCTTACCAGCACATAATACAAAATCCCAGAGCCACTTGATGATAATTCCTATGATGATTCCAACAATCAAACTACTGGGAATTGCTATTGCACCACATTGCCAGGTGTTAAAGAGTAGATCAACAATGTCCAGCTTTCCTGCAATGAACAACAAGAGGTGTCAGCAATTACCGTTATATCAAAGTAGTGAAGCACTTTCTCCTTTCCTATGAAAATTAAAAAGACCTTACAAAAACATTTCACAGCAAAAAAAATTAAGCACTGTTCCCTATTGATTTGGCTCAAACACCGCTCCTGTCAATTCATATGTGCTAAACAGAACACCGTTAGAGCATCTTTCAGGATGCAGGACACAAGACTTACCAGGTGTTATCTTGAGCTCAAAACGAGCTGCTGATTTTGGTGATCCAGGTCCTTCATTGTATCCCAAACATACAAAGGCTCCTTGCATGTCCTCTGAGACACTGTTAATCGTTAGTGTGGTTTCCACAAATGTTAGATTATTGTCATGTTGGCACTCTCCAACAATGATTTTAAACTCTTCATCAGTATCATCGATTGGATCAGCATTGTTTGGAGCCCACCAGACGATTTCCGCACACCATGGTGATGCAAATTTGCAGGTGAAATTCTTTGCCTCTTTAAGGCTTGCCTCTTCCGGCACTAGCGATTGCTGTGGTTCTACAAGGACCACTGAATCTGCATCAGAAGAACATAATTGAGCAGTGATGTCACTTTCTGCATGACCATGCACACACAAGAACTCGCATACACATGCAACAAAAGACAACATTTTGGAGCACTGTCAATGTTTACCTTTAGCTGTAATAACCATCTCCTATTTAATAGTAACCTGTGGATAATTTTCATTCAGTTTTTTCCTTTAGACAAATAAATTGCAATGGTGATACTAACAATAGAAGAGGATGGTGGTTGTTTACCTCCAGCTGTTATATTTAACAGCGAAAACAAACTTTCCATAGGAAACTGTCATTACCTTCCTCTACAATGACCTTTAGGTTAAACCGTGCCATTGAGTTGCCATGACCTGGGGCTTGATTGTAAGCTGCGCACGCAAATGGGCCTTCCATTGCTGTAGAAGTGTCAGCTATAATCAGCTTACTTTCTATTATCACAAATGTACTGTTTTCTGTAAACGAACGATTTGAAACAATTGTGTACAAATTGGAAGTTTCCTCAATCCAATCGGCCGTATCACCAGTCCACCAGAGAATTCTGACTGTTGCTGGCCATGTTGATTTGAATTCACATAACATGGAGACATTTTCTCCAACGGACACTTTGACTTCCTCCAAAGCCGGATTTGGACGAAGAATGACTGGTGGGGCTTAGTGGACACAATAAAGACGGAAAAAGCAAAATGGATAACACTTATTTTTTCATACCAATCAGTCCAATTCCACTAGTCATCACAAATAATGACGCGGACTGCTCTAATAACACAGTCATGTAAAAATAACTGGCTCATCAGGAAAAAATGATCCATTACAACAAATAAGATCTATAGCATGTTTAAAATGTTTTGATAATTTCTGTACCTTCACATGTTGGAGGAAGGCCAGTCCACTGTCCATTCTTCTCACAGAAAAGTGTGGAGTTGCCCACCAGAGAAAAACCCTCATTGCACTCAAATGTTACAACGTTCTCAAGACCAGTTGTGTTGAGGTCAACAATGTACCCATTATGCGGAGCTTTCAGGGTTTCACATGGTACAACTGGAACAAAGCAATCAAATGAACTATACTCTCAGTGTTCGTTTTTGGTTAGATCTTCAAACAGCATTAGTTCTTCAATTTGCCTAGAAGGGACTCAGAAGGAAACTGAAATTGGAAATACATGGTCAGCAAGAAGTCTCTCGAAACTCACCATAAATCTGAAATGCTGTAGAGACATTTCCGAGTTGGTTTGACCCATAACACGTAAATACTCCAGTCATCTCAGCATTAGCATCAGGGATAACTAAAGATGCCAACACCTGGCTGATGTTCTTGAAGGTATCATTCTTCGGTAGATCAAATACGAATGTCCCAAAAGAAGAAGATTTAATTTCAGGTGGAGTTAGCCATCCCACTTGTGAGGGTTGGGTGATGGCAAAAGTGCAGTTCCGCAGAACCTCTTCACCGGATTTTGCAACAACAATCTCCATAGTATTTGCCAATGGGCTGACAAGCACTGGCTCAGCTGGAAGACAAGCAAATAACACTCTTTCTCACTCATTGTACATTTATAACCACATCCTTCCATTGAGTTTCTCATTTGGTTTACTGCCTCTGTGGTAGGTTGTGGTGCCGTCTGTCCTGTATTTCTGCACAACCTTCCTGTTGAAAAAATTCAATCTGTACACTTTTTAAATTAGGATAGCTATTTTGCTACTGGTTTGCTATTGACTCATCCAGCCAGAACAGCCGCAACATCTCCAGTAATAACTATTCTGCTTAGTAAATGAATTCACTGACTGACAAGGCCACTAATGCACAACCATCAAAGTGAACCATGTATATGTTTAGAAGACAATCTTTTAGGTCCCTCCCAACATTTGATAATATTGACTTTATTAAAGTGCTTTCAGGACAAACAGTTTGCAAGACATACTAGCTTGCAGTCTTCTGTGCACTTATCCAGAGAGTCAAGTCAACGCTGGGGAATACACAGGTTACATGACACAGACCATCATACTAAGTCAGATCACTTTCAAGTCAAAACCTGTTGCACATTCCTAATCAGGGGTTGTCCCCATCTTGTGACCTACATTGACATGTTGGTTCCATGCCATTCCAAGTACCGTCAGTTCTACAAACCAAGTTCGACTCTCCTACCATTATAAATCCAGGAGAACAAGAGAAAACCACTGTGCGTTTGTCTGTGCCTGGGTCTGAAGTCATTGTGCCGTGACTGATTGGCTGAAGTGCTGGACAGGTGAAAGCTGCAAACCATGCCATATATAGAACAATTAGGGCTAGGATTTTTTTTAAAGCCCTCTTACAGCTCTATATTTGTCTTGAAGAGGAGCTTTCTTGGTCTTTGCCGTGGAAAGCAATTGATACCAACACAGCTCAACAAGCATAAAATATCAAAGTTGACAAGACTTACCAGTCAAAAGCACCCTTGCAAGTACTGCTCCTGCTCCATTTCCGGCTAAGAGTGTCACCAATCCAAGCATGTCCTCTGTAACATTGTTAATTATTATTCTACTTTGCATGAGAGGGATATTGTCTTCTCTTGCACTTTGTTTCAAAACAAATGTATCAATTTCAAATGGGCCTTCACTGTTCTCAAGTGGTTTAGCAGCCGATGGTACTAGCCACCAAGCTTTGATATTAAGATTTGCCTTGAATGTGAACGTTATATTTTCGACTCTTCCAAGTGGTCCATCAGAATGAACAGTTTTGTTTGAGCTGATGAGCTCAGGTGTAACTGAAAGAACCAAGAAACAAAATCAGTGAAGAAAAACCAAAAAAATAAAAACAGAAACCAATCTTTACAAATATTCTGAAACGGCTGCTGAGAACAGCACTATTACAGCAACAGTTCTCTTAGCACCAGCATAAGTTTTTGAACAATGATATTTCAGCTCAATTACCTGAGCCTTTATCAGGTTTATTTCTTTTGGATAGAAGATTGCACATTATATCATTGAGTAGTGTGTGCTTTGGAGTAACATACCTCTTGTGTAGAAACATGCGCTGTCAACACATACTCCAAATGCACACTCTCGGCTATTATATTATAGTGCACAATCTTCTATCCAAAAGAAATAAACCTGATGAAGGCTCAGGCAAATGAGCCGAAATGTTGTTCAGAAAAGCTCTGCTGGTGCTAACACGGAAATGTTGCGTAAGTTATGAATTGACAAATTGTAATACATTCTCCATTTTTTACCTTCACACACCGGTTGACTGGTGTTCCAGTACCCCTCGTCCTCATGTATAAATATACATACGAGAGTGCTATCGCCAACCAACGTATAGCCACTGTCACAACTGAATTTCACAGCTGTGCCACCAGTACCCTTCACTTCAGTGAACTGCTGATGATCATACATAATGAGCTTGGGGCATGATGTAGCTGCCGAACAGATGAGAAGACACGACACAAAGCACATACAGCCACATCATTACCAGAAACAGGTAGTGGATGAATTCAGCGTGAAAATATTAAATTCTTGCCATGAGCTGAAGAATTGAATAAAGTACAGTAGCTATGACATACACACGTTAAAAGGATGTATGCTTATTCTTGGAAGGTAACAATAATGTTACATTATTGATAGAAGTAGAGAAAAGCAGAAAAGATGAAGACCCTCAGATCATTTGTACAAAGGCTAGTATGTGAAATCCACAAGCAGTGCGCACACACATCCTGAAGCCCGCATGCCCCGACTACCACCCACACACACATACGCACATACACACACCAATACACGCATGCACTCACAGACACACATGCACACTTAAATTGATGGAAACACAAAACGCTTGTGTATTTGTTTGGCATGCCCGAATCCTCACGTTGACAAAATGGCACCACGCCGTTCCATTTCCCTTCCAAATTACATTGCACTGCTGCTGAACCAACGAGCCTATAACCACTGTCGCAGCGAAAGCGCCTGATAATTCCAAAGCCATTTATTAAATCACCACCAATTTCCCCTTTTTCAGGGGCGTTAAGCTCTGGGCACAACACTGCAGGAACAGGAAAGTCCGCAAAATGGAACAGCATAACGTCTAGCCTGTGATAGAGAAAGAAAATCAGGTTTAACAGGGAAGAAAAATTTTCACAGAGACAATTGTAAAAATGACTTGAATGGCACAAGGGAGTGGACGGTGAGCTGCATAGACAAACTCAAGAACAGGCTGGTAAAAGTAGGTCTTCTCCAACCTAGGTATGTAAGCTCAGGTCTAATGTGTTCAGTCAGTAGTAGTAATAGTGATTCAATGAAAATGCCTGATGCCCATTGCACAATTTGCTTTAGCAATCACGTATAGAACACTGAACTAGCTTGTGAGTGAAACTGAAAAACATTATCAATGATGTATATGTTCAAATTTATTATCAAGGGGAATACCCAATTATACGTAATGGAAGCACAAGTTGTGATTTACAGTGATCAAGGTCAAGAGGAGGAAGGTTGTTGGAATAGAACTGCATTTTACTCCTTTTCATCTTATGGGTGGATTCGAATTCTGCTAGTCCCATCATTTTCAGCAAAGTCCGTACCCACACTGAAAAAGATGTTTATTCAAAAATACTGATTTATTACTGGAATTTCCCTTTGTTCCGTACATAAAGACAGACAATTGTTTCTCCCATCCAATCACCAGAGAGAGCCACAAAGAAGACATTTTGGTACTCAAATCAAAATCCCATACCGCACTCAGACGATGCACAGTTTTCGTACTCGATTGGGTCACGTGTTACATCGCAATCTTCATACAAAGTACTTAGAAGGCAGGATCGTCGTCTGGAACGACCACGAGGGCAATGGCAAGATGACCAACCTGACCAAGGTAGAGATCTGGCCAGATCTGAAGGCAAAATAACTTACTGTCAACAAGTTTCTGTTCATAAGGAAGATAATTTTGTAAATTACGTACAATTTTAACTTTTGCTAATGTATCTCGCTTAGCCTTACATGTATTGAAGCATGAGCATTGAGAAGGACACTGACAGCTATTCTAGAGAAACATTTGGAACTTGTACAGTTAGCAAAAAATAATGTGTACAAAAGGTTTTGCTAAAAATTTTCAAAAACACTTGCTTAACATGAAACTCATTTTGCCGTTGTCTGACAGTCTGTTTCTTTCTATGCCTTCCTTTGTACCGCATTTTTGTAACTTGTAGACTCATATGTTGACCAAAAACTCTTGATCGTTCTCTAAGAAAAGGAAGCGTTACTAGTGCATTAGTAAGAGAGAGCGTTTTTCAGGTGCACCCTAAAACTTAAAAGAGTGGTAAGCTGCTGGGTAGCCCATGGGGGACAAGCAGTGTAAGAGAGACAATGAGTAACCTATGAGAGGAAGATTACTTTCCTCCCACTTGAAGATTTCTTCTCTTTCAAATGCAAACAGGAGTACATGTATAAAACAGGAGTGCAGGGGCTGAGTGAAAAAGAAATTCCAAGATGCCCTCTTCCCTGACCGAGACAGTGAAAGACAAACAGTAGGTGTGTGCATGCGTAATTATAGGCAGAGAGGTAATGCTAGGTGTTGTGTGCATATAAGCGGTTATGGCAATGCTTGAGTTTTTGATTAGATACTGTTGCGAAGGTGCTGTTGTGTTCTGCCTTAATGGCGGTTAGCACGCTGACATTAAGGCAGATCACACAAGGACAGTGGAGAGTAGGTTGGCACAGTGAATCAGGAGGTACTGTGACTTTGTGGCTGGCTCAGTTTAGGTTTTGAAATACTGAGAGACTTCCCTGGAAACTCAAGAGAGTGGTTATCTGCCAGGCAGCTTGATTAAGGTAGGTGTCTGTAAGGAAGAATGTGGGAGTGACCTGTATGGAGACTCAGGAGAGTAGCAGTGGTAAGCCACTAGGCAGCTGTAGAGAGGGAGAGTATGTAAGGGACCTGCCTCAAAACTCAAGAAGTAGTGACCTGCTAAACAGCCGGTAAAGGCCTAGGACAGGTGTTGTAAGAAAGTTGATGCGCCACTGTGAGAGCGAGATTGCTCCAAGCACAGCACCCCTCGGATACAGGACAAGGAAGGTGTTAGAGCAATTAATTAAAGCTCATTTAGTGTTTTGCAATAATTTAATTGTTCTCAATGTATCGATGTTACGCTTCCGGAAACCCATCTGTTAGTCCGACTGTTTATACAGACACACCATAGCCTCCCCAGTGACCATGGCAACCAATCGCCAATTCTGGATCCCTTGCCATCATTGCTGATGTTACTGCACAACCTGAAGGGGATGGAGTGGCTGGTGTAGTGCTTGCTGCTAGCAATGACTCACAATGTTAGGATGATTCAGAGTTCTCTGGTCTTTCTGAGTCAGGGTTGTTGTCTGATATGAAAATATTGCAGTGCACAATTGCCATTAACAATACTTACTTCCTCGCACCATGTAAACAGAGCCTGTCAATGGAGTTTTAGTTCCACACATGTAGGAAGGAAATTGCCCAGAGCCACAGGTCTGATCACAAAGCAAGGGGTTAAGTCTGGCCTTGAAGTCACTGCCGTCAAATAAGCACCGGCAATAACCTTCCGTACTCACGCCACTCATCTCAAGGCTAATTCCTTGTAGGTCAGGGAATTCCGGATCAGAACAGCGTTCTGCACAGATCCCAGGGTTAATATACATGCCGAAAAGTACGAAAGTATTCAGGTCTGTCGATACTTCCCAACATTCTGGATTAGGCCCCACAGGAAGGCTCCATTCACCTGTCAAGAAGAAATTATTTGAAGAAGCCAAACAAAGAATAGATGTGCTCAGTTCGGCTGAATAAAATCTTACCCAGCTTTAGCTAATCAACAAACTTGGCCCACTGGGTGTTATGCAGTTAGCAGCATTAAATTAGCAGATAACATCCATTGAATGTCAGTTTCGGTACAAGGAATACAGTTAAAACCTCCAGCATTGGATTTGAAGCTAAGGGTTCTGACAAACATCTGCTGTAAAAATTTCCTGTGCCAAGGTAGTATAAACAAAGCTCGTGAGGCTCTCTTAGCAGTCATAGAATGTCTATATATCAGCTGATTGGATTGACTGGAAACATGGCACTAGAATTTTCTCTCTTTTCATGGCTTCAGGTTTACCTATGTAACATGGTGCAAATCCACACTGTTTTATATCCGTTTGCACATCACCAGCTATCTCACACCCCTGTTTTACTTCTCCATTACACGGTGGTTGACAAACACGAGCACGAGTCATTCGACCACCTCCTCCACAAGTCAGGGAGCAAGCACTCCATTCCGTCCAAGTGGTCCAATCCCCGACTGGAAAGAAACAAAATCATGTGGAGAAATCATCAGATCTCAAGTCAGTACACCACCTCTATGCATGTGCTCCACCAAACAATAGATGTAGTTCAAACACTCTAGTGGCAGTAACATGGCATGCACAAGTTTGATTTCAGTTTTTTTTTCACAAATAGAAGAAACAACTTAACCTGAACTAGCAGTCATCAGGAAAAACTGTCTGATCAACGAAGACGGTAAGCTGAGCTTCAGTAAATATTTGAGGTTCAGCAGAGGTATTAAACTTCCGTTCATGCTTGCACATTCCTCACCAGATTGAGCAATTGTACAGTTTTCGATCTCCTGTATAGTCTCCTCACAGCCCGTTCCGTTTATTGACCCATGGCACTCCCGAGTACGTCTTCTAATTCCTGATGTACAATGAATTGTCTCTGATGCATAATCAGTTATATTCAAAGCACACGGTGACCACTGGCTCCATGGATCCACTGTCGCTTCAGCCTCTGGGATAGAAAAGCAAGGATTAACGATCAGTTGGACCTTGCAAACGAGAAATCTATTGCCTTTAAAAAAAGTGTCATGAATGTGTGATTTTTAATATCTTGGTAGTAGTAGCTAAACAGGCAACTCTACTGGCATGATGCGTGGTGTGCCTCAGTGCCGCGAGCAGCAAGCGTTTTTGTTACAGTGTAGGTATAGGGTAGATATACCAGTTGACAGATAATGCACGAGAAAGCTCTCCAGCGCTCACATTTCATGTCTCATAGTAGTCTCCATATCTTCTCAAGTGTTTCACAAAAAAATTGGCTACTACTGTTGAATAGATCAACGTGTAGAAGTACATTACCCTCCATGGCTATTGCTCCATGGCCTCTGCACATGCAAGCGGAAGATTGCAGGTTATTATAGAGAAGAAAATGCCCATCATTAATGAGACTGGCTAATTAATGATGCAGGGTATAGTCACACAGATGCTGGCTAAGCAGGCTTGTGTTTGGCAAACTCAAGTTACAACATCCTCAGTCTCATGTGTGACATGGTAGAAGCCTTTGAATAGAATGAGCCTGCTTTGTAACAGTGATGTGCTTCCATGCTTATTGTTTTTAACTGCAGCATGTGTTGTAGGGTGGGGTAGCTGTTGATCGTGGAAACAAGGGCACCCTGGACATAAGGGCAGTTTGCTCCAGTCCCTGACTGCCAGTAATTCTGAGTTCCCCTCTATCTGCTATTGCCCTGTTACAGATCAGAAGTGTAGATTGGAAAGTCCTTGGTTCTGTCCTGCAGAATGGCCAACTATAGCTCCTTTCATTTACCCATTGAGGCCAGAATGTTTAATTTTGAAACACTAAAGCAATGTGAACATCTGTGCAACACAAACATGTGCATGGAAATTATGAGACTCCTTGCTGTTTGTGGACTGAACGGAAAATCAGCTTAATGTAATCTTTAAGAGCTAATATACCTTTTCGAATTGCATAGACGCTAGCATCAAACTCCAGCTGACCCTTGCTGAAGCCACAAAGGTAGCCCCTTTTCACTCTAGAGCCATCCTCGCAAAGTGCATCACAGCGGTTGCTGCGTCCATTGGCTTTATATTCCTCATTGACACAATAGCAGCCAATGCCCTTTATAACTTCTGGTCCATCTATGTCACGCTGGGTAATGGCAGCATACTCGTATCCCAGATCATGGCAATTACCAACACACTCAAATGGATTCTGATTGGCCTGGGTAGTTCCATAAGATGTCTCACTGATAATCCAACATCCAAGTGGTATGACCGAAATATTTCTTACTGCCCATGCTCCTGAAGAACAGTAATTAAAATCAACCAGCAATTGTGAATGATAATAGTTTGAAAAATGTTTATACATTCAGGGTCCACCTCCTAAACTGAAGAGACACAAGCAAAATTGATACTACTGTGGGTTATTAAATGTTTAGAAGGCTGTTTTTGACTATCTTTGGAATGGCATGCATTTCCAAACAATTGACAACCCACTTTCCAAGCTTGTCCTGAGCTATTTGTAGAGCTTTGCACACATGCATTATTACTTGCGACAGATACAAGGCCAATGCGTGCATCTTCCACCATTTTGTTAAATACTCCATGTCACTGTTACAGGGGATATCACGGGCTGCAAATACCAGTTACAAATTCAGTATTGAGGACACAGAAATGCAAAAATTCCCTAACCCTGCTCACTCCTGTTCTGACTCATGGTGAGATCATTTGAAGAAAATTGTCAAGATATAAGTTACCCCCTCCACCTCTGTTTGTGCCAAATAAAGGATTCATACGTCATTGAGTCTCAAAGTAAAGGAAGAAATTGGGGAATACCCTTGATTCCTCAAATTTGGCATTTTGAGTCTCTAAAACAATCCTATGGTCTATGAGATTTTGCAGCATTGGATGATCTTTTCTTTGTCTTTCACTTGTGTGCATGACATCCAAAAGGGAGCACACTTGCAATCTTACCTATGCATGGGCTGAGATCACATGGTTCTTTGTCCACATACGCTGTTCCTGGGTAATCACACACTTCTTGTCCATAGTTTTCAGCTGGATAGCAAAGCCTGGAACGATGGCGATACCCTGCACCACCACAAGTTACTGAACAGAATGCCCAAGCTGTCCAGTTTCCCCAGTGGCCATCTGTAAGTCAACAAAAAGTAATATTGAAGAACAGTTTGATAGAAGTATGGAAGAGATCATCTGATCTTGATTTATGTCATGCTTTTTGGTAACTGTGGAGACTTAGTATAGAGCAATTTGATGCTTGTAAGTTTCACTGCACCAAACACGATGGCTGTGATAGATCAAAGTGCGGCTTGCGCGCATGCTCTGCCGAGCTGTGGATTGAGAAAGAAGACCAAATGCATTTGCCCTATAGCTGACGTTCTTTGCATGGGCCTTGACTAGCTGTCAGCCTACTGAAATTGTGAATTATGTAGTTAAGGCTGTTGACACCATTATGAAAAAGAGGTTAAGTTCAGAGATTGGGCCATTATCTGTCCTTACTTCCATAGATTGGTTGAGCACAGAGGTGGTGGCTGCAATATTTTTTTTGGGGGGGGGGGGTTGCAAGGATAAGCAGAGTGAGTTCAGGGTTCTCCCCGCAAAATTTTAACTCCTCAGTTCTTGATTTTGAGTAGAACTAGGGGTAACATTGTTCAATTTCTTAATGTTTTTTGTCTTGGCAAATGCTGTGTGAGCACGGCCTAAGTGTTTATTCTATACTGTGTGGATACTACACTGCCTACAACATCATAAACATGTAGTACAGCTGCGATGTTAACGCACCCTGCGATCTAGCAGAATCATAAGGTACGCTAAACTCAATGTATGCAACATGGATGCATACTACATGCAGTGGCAGATCATGTGATTTCTAGTTTGTGGTGGGAGCACCTCCAATATAAATCTAGGGGGAAACTGTCTGCTTCCCTCTGGTGTCACCGCAACTGGCTGAGCAAGAAGTTCAAGTCCCAGGCCGGTCTACTAGCATTGAGCACAACTGCAAAAGCTATTGCTGCTTTAAACTTTTCATGCAAAGGCGTTGACCTCCTGGTCACCGAGGTGGTGCTGCAATCCTTAATCACTGACACTGGCTTTGAAATATAACCATCCACAAAAGCTGCATAACTGCCTACGCATGGGGTTCAGATATGCTGTTGTGCATGCAACGTATTTGAAAAGAAAAACACAAGCTGAAGTATAAAAATTACTACACTAATCCCAGAAGAACACATCAGGTCCTGACATACCATGTTACTTGTGTGAGCACATGCACCAACTGAGCAGCCCTACCACCCAACCCCCAACCCCAAGGACGTCCCACAGCAAACCTCCTGGCCCATAAATGATATACAGGTCCACATATCCACAAACACATGCAATGCTGTGTGTGTGTGCGTGTGTGTGTGCGTCGGGAATATGTACATGCATTTTATTTACTTGTGTTCTGTTGTTTGTATATGTATATGTGTGTGTGTGTGGGGGGGGGGGGGGGAAGCCCCCATATATAGGCTTGCAAGGAACATTACTATCTATGAGGGATAATTCTGGATTGTAAAGGGAAAATCACCTCATTTATCATATAGTGAAAAACAAGCCACCCTTTCCTTATTTGAGTGTGTGTGTTTTTGGTATGTCTTTGGTGTGTGTTTTTGGTATGTCTTTGGTGTGTGTTTGTGTGCATGTGTGTGTGTGTGTGTGTGCGTGCACGCGTATGTGTGTCAATTCAAAAAGAAAGGTGTAAGCAACAAAGCACATCTCACACACAAAATGACAAGAAGCGAAATAAAAATTGCAACAGCAGCAATTGGCCTGCTCATCAGTTCATCCCAGCCAGTCTGTACAGCAACGCAAGTAGGGAGAGGGAGAATAAAACCTACAACACTAATACAAGACTAAGCCCAATCTGTTTTGGGACCTAATCAAGACAGAAGGGCCGTAAGACATGGCAGTGGGTCCCAGGGCCGTACAAGGAAAGGCAAGAGTCAATCTAAATTGAAAGACAGGCTTGCACAACATTATTACTGCAACTGCTCATACGCTGCATCACAGGCGAAAACCACATGCACCACATCACTCGTGCACCACGTCACACGCATATCTATCCTCTAAGCCACATCACACATGTACTTATCTCATATACACCAAAACACATGCACCATTTGTATATGCTACATCACATGTACAGTTGGGATTACATAGAAGAGGAGAAAGAGAAAATTAAAAAAATAAATGAAAATTAAAATTAAAAAAATGAACAATGCAATAAATAAAATACAAGTGAAAATGCAAAATTAAAATATCATAAAAAAATAAAAAATAAGAAGAAATATTAAAAGAAAAACTAAAAATGAAATAAAAAATTCTTGAAAGACATCTTGCTGGGATTACTTATTACGTAGCATGATTCTGTCACTCTAGCTAGAAGACCAGAATTCCAAATGACGTTTCCATTTTAAACCTGACAAAGCCCTGATATTCTGAGGGTAAAAGGTCGTTTGGAATTCTAATCTTCTAGCTAGAGTGTGAGTATCTTGTTCCATAAAATAAAAAATAAAGAGAAAATTTTAAATGAAGAGGAAATAAAAATAAATAAATAATTAAAATAAGTATACAATAGAAACCGAGCCCTCGTGTTTACCGGGATTAAAACCCTGAGGGTAAAACCCGAGCCGAAGGAGATGGTTTTACACGAAGGGTTTTAATCCCGGTAAACACGAGGGCGAGGTTTCTATTGTTCTTAGATTTTACCAGATGATTGCTCTTGACATCTCACCAAACTTGAACTTTTTCAGACAGGCTGTGAAGATCTTTTTTGCTACGTAAATCTGCACGGCGCAAGTTTGCACACTATTGCACTGCCGAAGGAAGCACTTGCATTGCTTCTAACACACCCTGCAGCTAATTTGGCATGAACCAGAGCTGCATGAACCCGCAACTAGCAACAAGTTAGATCAATAATGATAACCATGTTTTTGATGCAAAAGGGTTCATACCTTGATGCAGTTTGTTTCTTGCTACTGGTGATTCAAAACTCGGACATAGATGGCTTTGCTAAAAAAGGAATTTGTATTAAACGGCTTTTATGCTGACTAAAAACCATTTAGCTACAGTAGGGTTTTTATGCGGCTAAAAATAGAGTGAAATCTGAAATAAAATAAAAATAAATTATGAAAATTAAAAAATAAAATAATAATAATAATAATAATAATAATTTGATTTGAAAGACATCATGCAAGGCTTAGTAATCAGTCAACAGAAGCTCACTCTCAACCGGAAAACATTTTTTATTCACAACGTTTCGGTCCTGAGACTAGGACCTTCATCAGGTAAATGACAGGAGGAATGATGATAACAGAGTTTAAATAAGAGTTGGAGATGCTTGGATGTGCCGGTGCAGGGGTGACAATTCGTGCAGTGATAGGCATAAGACGGGCATACCGTGGTTTCCAGAAAAAAAGGGGAGTGGGTGGCTTGCTGATGCGGACAACTCAGGGTGACCGTCACGTGCATGCATCTTGTCTTCTTTGGTACGAAGTTTCGCCATTCGCGCTGTCTCGCCTATGTAGACGCCACAGCAGTCCGTGCAACTGAGCGCATAAACTACTCCCGGAGTTTGGTCTTTCAGTGTGTCATCTTTCGCTCCTTTCATTAGGGACCATTTGATTTTTCTTAGTTTTGACCCAGTGCAGATTTTGAGCGGGGCTAAGATCCTGCTGATGGCTTCACTCACTCCTTTAACGGACGGAATGCTCGCCGTTGCTTCGGTTTCTTGCTTCTGTTCTTCTGCGTTTTCCCTTTTTGTTTTGGTTTTCGCCAGTTGGGTGCGCTCGCGCTCACAATAAAGGCATTAGGAAAACAGAGAGGACAAGAAGCACTCATCAGTTAAGACTCTGGGATGAAACTCAGTAAGATTTGGTTAGATATAGCTTAGTGTTATAACGCCTGTACACACACATCGCCACGAACTCTATCATCCTCTGCCACAAACAAGAATAAATAAAACTCTCTCTTCAACACGCTCACCAAAAGCGGCGTCACCTGCACGACTATGCCTCCTTCAGAACAGTCTAAGTACCTTGACAGATATGTATCCATGTTTTTCTTTCTGCCTGGTGAAGGTCGAAGTTGACTGTCCGAAACGTCACTCTAAAAATTGTGTGCTGGAGATCAGTGAATGGAGCCTTAATAGGTTTTCCCTGGGAGATGTCTCCTAAAAATAATAATAATAATAATGATAATAATAATAATAATAATAACAATAATTAATAACAATAATAATAATAATAATAATAATAATAAAGCAAATTCTCTCTCTCTTTCTCTCTCTCTCTCTCTCTTTCTCTCTCTCTCTCGCTCTCTCTCTCTCTTTCTCTCTCTCTCTCTCTCTCTCTCTGGTCTCTACGCTGCACAACAACCATCAAACACACACAAATGAACTGGCTGGCTGACCCACGCTGAACTCCCAGACAAAGGAAAGCTGACTCATCTTCCTCTTCGCAGTAGACAATAAACGATCAGAACCACTCCTGCTCAGGACGCCAGTGTTTCGAGGAATTCACCTCTCGTCCAGCTGGGCTTGAGTAGGCTGATGCTACTCGCGTACCCCGCTCTTAAGCTTATACAGAGCGACTCACACATGCAACGCTAGGAGCACCAATCGTCGGCTGTCCACCACCTCGATTCCAAGACTAAGTGAGGCGAAAAAATTACTAAGGTTTTTCGCCTCAGTTAGTCTTAGCGTCGGCTGCCCACCATCTCGATTCCAAGACTAACTGAGGCGAAAAAATTACTAAGGTTTTTCGCCTCAGTTAGTCTTAGCGTCGGCTGCCCACCATCTCGATTCCAAGACTAACTGAGGCGAAAAAATTACTAAGGTTTTTCGCCTCAGGTAGTCTTAGCGCCAACAAGCATTAGCGTTCTGTACAAAAGTCTTCGTAAGAGCTAGCAGCGTTTCATAAGCTGACGAAGGCCTGCGCAGATCAGGCCGAAACGTCCTGTTAAAAACACAAAGCTGGAGATAGTTGATCATTTTTACTAAAATCTTTCTCCCCAGCGTGAAGACGTTTTAGGAATAATAATAATAATAATAATAATAATAATAATAATAATAATAATAATAATAATAATAATAATAATAATAGCAATAATGATAATAATAATAATAATAATAATAATTATTATTATTATTATTATTATTATTATTATTATTATTATTATTATTATTATTATAGATGTAATAATTAATGACTAACGGAGAGCAAGAGGACACCAGTGAATGGACAGGTCGGTCAGTGTGGGCTACCATATACTCCAACCAACAGGATACAGTCACGTCACCAAGACCACACTATAGGTAAGTCTCTCCATCAATGCCCTCACGAAGATGTTGTGTAACCGAGTGGGAGCGACGCATAATAAGGGAAAAGAGGGTTCTATAAAACTGTTTAAACTTCCTACATAGGAGCCCTTGTTGGAAACCCTGGGCAAGTAAGATATGGACCAACCCACATTGGTGCCCCAGGAAATCTGAATAATTATCACATGCTTTAGCGAACCAGATGAGATGGCTGATGAAAACCCAATATGTAGGCATACAAAGAACGTTACTATCTATATGGGGATAATTCTGTATCTTATTTCCTACGGCCCAGTCAAATTTCGGTCATATATGACTTTGTGGGCGCCTTCCTTACTTCTCGTTGCCTAGAGACCAGAATAACATGGCTCTGCTTGTAGCTCGTGTCATTGGGAATCCGCAGATACCACTTTCGACCTACCTTGGTATTTGAAAAGTTTCCGAAACGATGGCTCGAAGGGGAGCTACGCTCGATATCGCGGAGGCGCACAGAATGATTTTTGACGACTCTGCGGAGTACAGCAGTTTGTCGTCACAGGGCAGCGACGGTGGTCTTTCCTCTAGCGAGGAAAGCACGATCGACAAGGAATTGTACGGGGATAGCGATGGCGACAACTGCTCTCACCCTAGCTCGAAGCGGGGAGGATGACGACGACGAAGTAAGCGAAGGGGACGAAACGCTTGTACGAGAACTAGCTGGCATTCAGGATGATGAAGATGTTCCTCGACCTCCTGTTAGACGCCAGAAGCACCGAGCGAGTGGAATAGAAGACCTGCATCCACCAAAGGTTGCTCCCTCTCATCAGAGAAGGAACTGTGTAGTGTGTTATCGTCGAGACCACTTTGAGCGCTGCACCCACTATTTTTGTAACACGTGCTTGCTTAGCAATGATGGAAGGAAGGTTTCTTTGTGTCTTTGTGAGGAGAGAGACTGTTGGACTGTTTACCGCAGCAGAGAATTTGATCATTTGCGTTAGGTAGCTAGGTTATTGTGATGCTGTACATGGTTTTTCAGTGATTTTTGTGTTATTACCATATTTGGAATGCTGCCACGCCCTCTGTAGTTGCCGTAGCAATACAACCTTTGCACCATCTTTTGGCAATTTTATGTAGCTTTCAGAAAATGTGTGGGTGTCCATACAAAACATTAGCCATTGACGAGTTATACCAATAATTATTCCACTTCTATGTAATTTTTAGCAATATTTTGCAGTAGGAAAAGGGTTAAAGGGAAAATCATCCCGTTTATTGTATAGCGACATAACAAGCTTCCCATCCCTTATTTCAAGAAGCCAAAGTATGTTGCTTTTCGTTTGTGAAGCGGTTTCTTTAAGGGAAAGCTGAGATGGGTATATTTTATCAACTGCTTTTTCGAACCCAGGGTTGTTTATAGTTGTGAGGTCATCATTGTATCTTCTCGTGAACTCAAAGGACCGTGAACATGGGGATTTCCTTGTCCAAGAAAAATGTATCATGGCAGAACTTTCGCAATCATGAAGGGGTAACTCAGCAAGGAACGGAGCACAGTTTGTGTGTGTGTGTGTGTGTGTGTGTGTGTGTGTGTGTGTGTGTGTGTGTGTGTTCAGTGCAGCATTTTCGACGCAGCCCCTGTTATTGAAAGGGAATGCTGGAATGACCAATTGCAGGGCTCGGGGTTAAAGGAGACAGTTCCGAACACTGTTTGAGTCACACAAGCTTCAGCCAATGTGCTCTAACATTTGGCCCCAATGTGCCAGTAACAATGGCTAACAATCATTCGTGTTAAAATCCGTAATTTCTGTAGGGGACCTCATTCATGGCTTCTCTTTCTCCTTCATCTAAATGTGTGGACACGTGACATAGCATGTTCACGTCTGACTTCTCCTTAAGCTTGTATACATGTAGCGTGGCGTGTAGAATATATCCTAACCTGTACATGCAAAGCAGCTGGTTGACTCACAGTCTGTCAAGTTTCCAAAGCTTCAGGAATAGCACGCAAGATAGAGATCCTACAATGCAGGTACTAAGCTCATGAAACCAAGCAGCTGCTGATATCTCGGGTATGATGAGATTCTTACCTGCTGTTTTAGCTGCCAGGGGGTCTAATCCTTGGGATTCTTCACACTTGAGTAGAAAAAGATAAGTGACCGAGAGGATCCTGATGGAAATGAAAGTGGCCATTCTTGCGAAGTCCACCCTTTGCTGTAATGCAAAGATCAGCTAATGTTACTGGCAGAAGAGTTTGGTGGTAACTTGCAGAGGATGACAGTCCAGGAGACGTACAGGCTCGTCTTGTGCAATGTCAAATTATTAAAAAGAAAATGATGAAGTGCCATGAGTTCATACTTGAATTAAACTTGATTAATGAGAAAAGCCTTCCTAGTTTTTAGGAGCACCGTTGCCTGTTCAGGTTCTTCCTGCACAAAAGTTTTGTTATCGATGAGAGCTCGATCTCGTGCGCAGTCTCTTAACGCTACCCCAATTGATGGTAGGGCTTTTTGAATGTTCCATATGGTTCGTCTTGCATGTGACGATTAGGGGGAACCCATTGCTCACGGTACTTACTTTTGATATTAATTGGGGTTAATTCGTCTTTCTCGATACCGCAACGGTGGCATTTTAGCCGTGCTCGCTTTTCCCCGATTTATAAGTTTCTTTCCAGCCAAGAAAAGATTACACACCTTTCACTTCTTACGTGGCAGTGTGTCAGCGTATAGTCGGCATATTTGTAAACACTATACAGACTTCGAGAACTCTATAAATAAGCTTAGTTGAGAAAAGATATGTGGGTGACCAGAAAGATGACCGTAACTAAATAAAGAAAAGGAAATTTCTGCTGTTCGTACGCCATGATCGGACTTGAGCCTGCGGCACCAAATCGCCTAGCAAACGAGAATCGCCTTTGCTATCCACTGCGCCATCGGGTCATCCTCAAAAAAGGATGGGTTCTGACGTGGCTTCTAGCGCAGGGTATCCCGTCTACACGGATCAAAGTCTAGTCCAATGATGGTCGTTGAGTGATCTACTATTGTGAGCACGTCCAACGTGATTCTCAAAGGTAGACCTCAACTAATGGTGGGGTCTAGATCTATTCTGGTTCATGGCAGGACTGCAACTGTGCATGAATAAGGCAATAGTTTCTCTAGAAATAGGCAAATAAAATTGCGATCGTTGACCGAGGATACGTCTACCATGGGCACGAACGAAATTAGCACTGGATAGTACATTCCAAATGCTCTCACGAATCTATTCCAGGCTGTACGGTTTCTCTGCTTGCCTCGTTGATGGTTTTGGCCATTGTCGACGCGAGGCCCCAACTGATGTACCTATTTAGCGTGTACATTTGGCGAAAGGGCTACTCGTTCTTGATCAGAAAATGCTCGAACGAGGTTGGCTCTTGCTATCGACTATTGGACTCAATCACACGGTTTGGTACTCAGTGTGGAGCCCTTATCGACACGGGTGTTAGTTAACTCAGAAACAGGAGGATCGAACACTAGTACAAAAAGAAAAACTCAAGATCAATTTCAAACCTAGCCTTGGCAGTTCGGTATTTAAAGTCTGTCAGTGCTACAGCTCCGTTGTTGAGTGATTGCGAACGTCCTTATCATCAACTCACCTGTTGGCCGCTCCAGCCTTACTCGATCTGAGCTCTGTAAAGTGGACGCGTAGGTTTTATTCCGTCCAGGGCGAGCAAATTGGAGACGTGAATATAACCAACCAACACGAACACGACTTACAGGTCCTTGCAAGATTACATAAACTCCTATTCTTGACAGAGATTAGATAGTTCGCTATTCTTGACTGCGAAAGCCTCCTATTTTCCTTGCGTCTGATTATCACTACAGCCGGTGTCCTCAACTTTCAGTGGTAACCGTGACGCCTAGGCGTCTGGGACGCGTCGGCGGCATGACCACCGTGATAGGATGCAGATGTGTGTGTGGTCCCGGATCTTCCTTTCTGCAGCGAGTGCTTTACCTGCAGGAGTCCAGAGTTTATGGAAGCACTTGGTTGACTGTCGCCTGGCAGTAACGTGTACTGTATGATTAGTCAATGACCTTTAGATCTTTCGAAACTCGGCTTTTCACTCCTTTACATTACAGGTGTCAGTCGTCGCAACTCTCTGAAGGTTTTGACCACCTGAATCTAGCTCTTAGACTGGTTGCTGTACGCCGCGGATTAGCGCGAGCGCATTGTCCGTATGGATAAAGCGGGAAAGGCATATAGATGGTTAATAAGTAGATCCCTTGTCTAACCATCTGGAGAGCAATCAGCATTGCGTCGCACATGTCTGACAACTGGTCATATTCGTCCAGGTCGAACAACGGCTGCTAGCCACCCTCGTCTGTATGGCGAACTTTACGTTGAGTTACGTGTCTAATTATTTTATCCTTTATCTCGACTGTCCCTGGATTGGGAGAACGGCTCCTTCCCACAGCCACGATTACTATGCGATTTTAGACAACAGCAAGCCAGCCATGGCAAAGCACCGGGCGCCTTATAGTTGGTGTGCACTTGCTGGCGATGGGGCGTACAGGGAATTCGAAGGCCGCGCGGCTTGTGGTCACGCCAATCTCACTGCGATCTTACTTGAATCGGCTATATTACACATCACTGGAGTTACCAGGCTGAATCACACCCTGCTATTCATACCTGTATATTTATCGGCTTGGCCATAAGCAGACCGCTCGTAGAAGTGAATCAAACTTCCGTTGGATATTAAAGGGTCGATCCCCTTTCTTATCGGATTCCCGCTGCAGTCGAAACGACGCAAGAAGGTGAGCTGCAGCTAAAGGATACCCGGCGTGCCTGATTGCCCATAATTGCCATGGGCCACCAAGACTCAACTAGAAATGATCATGCCGCAAACTGTGCCCCATGCCAGCATTTAGCGACGGCCACATGCGGGAGTGATTAGATGACGGCGCCTTCTTCTAGATGGGTCGACACAGGCACTGAAGTTTTGTACTTGCAAGCGAATTGTAACGTCAATATAGCAATGCCTCTATATGAACTGAGATGCCCTGAAAGTTCGAATTTTCCAGCAAAGTGAGGTTACAACTGCGTCGAGCAGCCGTCACGACGTACGGGTAGAAATTCTGCACGCGTTGCGGCCATATTACTTGCGGCCAGTGGTCAATATTAATGGCCCCGACTAAGCGTCTGTGTGTTTATTATTGAGCTGTTGCTCAATACTCAATACTGTGGTTGCTGGGGCAAACACTCCGACCACGCAGTAAATGCCTTGAAGATCAATGGATCGACCTGTCGTCGATGTGGACGTTCTCTGTTGCGCATCGGATTTCTGGTAACCCAGGAAGCCTAGAAGTACAATCCCAACGTTGCTGGTACAAGACGAGAATAACTTCTTGGAAGAGATTTGTCCCAACCTTTCTCTGTATGTGGGAATGTGCACGCACGCGCTCTAAAATTGATAGCGGTTTCAATTGAGCTGCCATAAAAGCCTGTAAGTTAGTACATTCTTAACGTTCAATCTTTGCAGCGCCTACCATGCTAACTCTGGAGCATTGTACTTCTTTAGGTCACAAACTCGTTTTCTGGCCCCACATGCCCAGAACAGCCAGCCCAACTTCTCCACTTCCTGGCGTACGCCAGTTGCATGTTGTACTGTATGCATGATCTGTTGCACGGCGGAAATAGTGGTGATTTGGGGTAAGAGGTACTTATTCTGGCCAGTACTGACTTTCGAGTCATATGAGTCTGTGGCAGCCTCTGAATATTTTCAGGGGCCGAATTCTTATTCGGGCACTCACTAACCTACTGGTACGGGCTTTTACGGCGTTGAGTAATGATGAACCAAACCAATTGCACAGAGTGTCATCGGTCAATCAACTCTATAGTAGAGCACGCATGGCCCTGCTCACGCCCGAGCTTCATATATACCCAATCACTGCTGGCCACCAGGAAGAAATAGTACAATTCCTGAGGTGGCGATGTTCGATACGTCTTCGATTGTCACCACCACCTTTGCTTACAGCCCAAATTAATTAAGATGGGGGTTTGGGTTTTTGGTGTGCTTTGAGACAGCTTGGACGAAAGTCGTCCAACCTCTAATGACATTGCCATAAATACTACGTAAAGTCTAAAGGTCTTCAGTTAATGCATGATGCCCGCAATGGCCAAACCAAAGAACCTTTCTGAACCCTACAAACAGACTGCATCTTCAGCAGGAAAATCAGGTTTTACTGTTGCTCATCAAGAAAAAATGGCAGAAATTCAGAAGAAAATATTTGTTTGAGGAAGTCTAACAGGCGTATTTTGTCATTTCACAACAACTTGAACGGTCCGCTGCTGTCTCGGGGTAGGATTCACTCCCTCAACAGGCACCTCATCGTCCTCCGCTTCATTGTCTATGTCTTCAGCGACGTCTTCTTCCATTTGGGGCGTTAGAGTGTCTCTTTGAGGCAATAACTGTTGCTCATCTTCATTAACCTGGCGTTGCTCTGTGTCTAGAAGTTTACCTTTACCTCGCCGACGTTTTGAATGGAACATCTCAATGATTAGAACTGAAATGACCCCCAGAACAAAACCGCTCGGAATTGCTATAGCCCCGCATTGCCAGGTGTTGAAGAGTAGATCAGCAATGCCATTTGTTTCTGGCAGAGACAGCAGAAATGGTACATGCTAAAGGGATGAATGTCAGTAGTTCTTCAAGCCCAGGCTTACAAAAATTACTGATAGAAGCTAGTTGGTTGTGTAACATTAGCTTATTTTCTTTAAAGGTCTACTGCAGTAGCCTGAAAACTTTCATGTACTGTTATGCAGTTTCATGCAAATTAGTTTTTGAGCATCTCTCACTTGTTTTCTTAATGGTTTCCAAAAGACAATTGCCATCCACGTAAGAATACACATGAGCACGTGCCATTCCACACAAAATCTGTCTGAAGTTGATCTTACTTACTTGCTCTAACTTTCATCTCAAAACGAGCTGTTGCATTGGCTGATCCAGGCGCTTGGTTATATCCCAAACAGACAAAGGCTCCTTGCATGTCGTCTGTTATACTGTTTATCATTAGCGTTGTCTGCACAATAGTTATATTATTTTCGTCATGGCACTCGCCAATTATTAATTTGAACTCTGACGACTGTTTAACTGGATCAGCACCTGTAGGAGCCCACCAAAGAATGTTTGTGCACCACGGAGATGCAAATATACAAGTGAAATTCCGTGCCTCATTGCGATTTGCTTCCTCAATAACTAGCGATCGGTTTGGTTCAATTAGAACAACATAATCTGCATCACAGTGACAAAACAGGTTTACAGAACTTGTTAGTGTACACGTCAAATTCTAAAGTCCTGCTATGAAGAACAAAATGAAGACAAACATCTGTAAACATGTCCTTCATCAAGACGCAAAAGGGTGCAGAAAACCGTTTGGAAAGAGTGGAAAAGTGATTTATAAGTAAGTGATGGCTTACTTCCTGTAGAAAAAGTAAAACAAAGCAAATAAGACAACCACAGTCAATTACCTTCTTTCACAATTACATTTAATTCAAATCTTGCCGTTGAGTTGCCATGGGCCGGAGCCTGGTTGTAAGCTGTGCAGACGAAGCTGCCAACCATCATTGTGTTAACCTGTTCAATAAATAGCTCACTGTGTATAAGTGTGAGTGTATCATTTGCCACAAATGAATGATTTGTAGTGACTGTGTACGGGCCAGATGTTTTCTCAATCCATAAATCAGTGTCGCCAGTCCACCAGAGAACTCTCGTGGGCCATGTTGAGTTGAATTCACAGCTCATTGAGACACTATACCCAACAGGCACACTTATGCGTTTCAGAGCAGGAATCGGAGAAATTAGGACAGGTGGTGCTACACCCAGACAGACACAGCAAAGACAGGAAAATACATGAGCGATTCTAACCCGTTCTGGTTTTCACATAGTAGATCAACCATATCTAGTCAACGGATTTGAGGCTCCTTAAAAGTGGGTTTGTACATTTCTAAGCAAACAAACTTATGGCGGTGCACAAGACTTCATTCTTCAAGTCGATGATGAAATTTGGGGTTGTTGCTGCACAAGTTCTTGCTGAAAATTAGCTTTGAACTAGCTCTTTCATCGTTTTGTCACGTAACCATGGATGTCAACAATGGTCTAGCTTATAAGGACTTCTTGGATGCGATGAGCCACTTCCCATCTTCAATGGTGTGCCAAGCGAGAATGGCAGTTATTTGAGAAGAAACAGCTTTTACTGCTTCTGAGTCAACCATATGGAAAGAAAGTGTAAGGTAAAGTGTGCACGGTGCAACGTTGTTTTTTGCATGTAGAATGACGGTGACTGCCCTTTGGGATTTATCTTGGGACCATGCTTTGAGTATTCTCCCTGTACTCATTTTTAGAGGTCTGTCTACACTTTTTTCTTCCAGGCACCTATACATTCCTTTTGTAGAAGGCCATAACCTGAGACCACATGGAAAATTCGATGAAGTGACAGATTTGCATTTCCTGTCAAAAAAATTTGGTCAACATTTCCTTTGTAGAGAATGCCAGGAGTGGTATTGGTTGAAAGTGTTGATTTTATGAATGATTCAGACTTTATGGCTCTAGAAGAGCTAAAGAGCAATTCTAGCAGTAACCAATCTGATATGCATCTCATTGTTTCCTGGTTTCACAGTGTTTATTGATCAGGTTTTGTCTGTCCTGGCATTTCAACATTCAGTTTCCTACTTCACAACTGAATGAGGGCTTGTGCTTTAACGGCTTATAGAATTCTTATGTGTTTTTTCTCGATATTTGAACAATTTCTCCACTGTGTGCTAGCAAAGGGAATGTGCCAGAAATCGGACTTGAAGAGGAAGTACACGGTGTACCAAAAGCTCACTGGCTTGAAATGTGGAGCACTGCACCAGTCCATGAGCTATTAATCTTGGAACATGCTGTTTGTGATCCTCTTTTCATGGAAGAAAAAGAAACAGTGTGGTCTATTATGCCCAATGTTTTGTGAAAGGAAGTTACCTTGGCATGTTGGGACTTGGCCTGTCCACTGCCCATTGGGCTGGCAGAAAAGAGTGGAGTTGCCAATGAGATAGAAACCCTCATGGCATTGAAAGCTAACCATATCGACAAGGCGAGTTTTGTTGATGCTGACAATATAACCATACTCAGGAACGTTCAAGGAATCACAAGTCAAGGCTGTGGAAAATTGAAAAAGAGCTATAATTGTCATGAGAGAATTGAATATAGGCTTTGAATGCAGAGCATGAAGATCACACCACCAACTAGCATACTCTAGCCTCACAAGACAAAAATAGGAAATTCCTATTTCCGTCTTGTGAGGCTAGAGTATGCTAGTCCCCTGACAACTCTCCTCCGGGCAGGAAAAGTGTTACTGTTGTTATCATAATTTAGATCGAAAGCCACAGGATGATTTTTTATGTCACACCTCATATCTGCTTATGATGGCCTAGGGTATCTTTGCACCTTGTTTACAGGAGTGCTCAAAGATCCTATCTGTAGCTAGTGATTGAGGATTTCACTAATGAGCAAGCAACAAGTGCTTTCAAGGGGAATGCGTCATGTAGCGCTTAAGACAGACTACACCTGGAGAAAAACAAATGCATACATAGTATTGCAGAGATTACATGTAGCCCTGCCTAGTCGGGAGCTATAACCAAATATTCTCACATAACTCAATGCAAGAAATGACATGATGTTTTCTACACTTTCCATATATACAGTAGAAATTCCAAGTTATTGGATGAACACACCACCACTTGCAACTACCAAGAAATCTAGATCCTGCTATAGATCCACAAAATAAAATTCAAGTTCAAGTTCAGCCCAAAAGGAGCTCAATAATGAGGTCTAAGATGACAAGGGCAAATACAATCACAGAAAAATTACAATATCTAACCTCAGTGGCTGTAGAGAAAACACTGTGCACCTTTGGAGCTTAACAAGCCAGTACACAAGAGCAAAATTTTCAAGTGCAAGATTTTGTCATTCTGTAGGTGAGCCTCCATTGCAAATGAACACAGCTCTGGAACAAGATCAAGCCCCTACCATTTTATAAACAATGTTCTTGTTGTTGGTACCAAAAATGCACAATTTCCAGACATGTTTTCCTTATGACAGCCTGAATCATACTAGTTCATTATTTGGGCTTACCTCTGAGTTCTGCCCTCCCGATTGCCACTCCAGCTCCATTTTCGACCACAAACGTTAACAACCCTAGCATATTCTCTGTCACATCAGCTATCATCATCCCACTTTGCATAACTAAAGCATCATTTTCTGTTGAGTTTACAATAACAGGTCCCTCTAATAGGTATGGACCTTCACTCTCCTCAAGCGGTTTGACAGTAGATGGTACCAGCCACCAGATCTTTACAGGCTGACTTGTAATGAAGGTAAAATTTATTCCTTCCATTCGTCCTAGTGGTCCACTGAGAATGGTCAAATTTGAGTTGAGCAGTTCAGGTTTAACTGGTATGGAGAAGAAAGCAAAACAGTTCATTTGACAATATTGGCAACATCAAACTTGTGGAATAGAAGCCATGCTTATGATCTCCAGTGCTGAACGTGCAGCTCAAAGAGACAACTAGAAATTGTTTGGAAAGTCTTACATAGGATATGTTTGTGTCTACTAGTATTTGCAGTACCAGAGGTCAGTGAGCTTATTTAAATATATAGCAGTGTCCAATATGATCATGATGCTTTGAATCAGTGTCTCAGATTGGATGCTACATTCACCAACTTCAACCAAATGTCTTGTATTCCTATGTTGGCTTGATGGTATGGGTAGACAGACACACACAGCTGTGCAATATGTTCTAGAAACTGAAGTTTAGGAGAAGTTCTGGCCATTGTTGGACTAAATCAACATAATGTGTAAGCGCTTGAGGGAAAATTATAATGCTCACTTCCACTTAAACATAAAATGCCAAAAGGCATATCAATGTAGTGGTGTCTAACAACCCTCAGCAGTTTTCTCAAGCAGCTATTTTTCGAAAAAGGCAACAAAAACAACATAATGTAAACATTTTTCTGCTGTCCAACCTTCGCATAATGGCTGTGTGTCATTCCAGTAGCCATCATTGTCACATTCAAGAGCAGTATTTCCAACAAGAGTGTAGCCATCATCGCATGTGAATGTGACAACCTTGCCACCAGTACCATTCACCACACTGACCTGCTGATGTCTGTAGTTTGCCAATTTTTGGCAGGTAGCCACTGTGAGGGAGCGCAGAGAATATCTGAGAAAGTGGTCAATCCATTCAGCCTACTTCTATAAAACAATCTCCACCACCCTGCGAGAATTCAGATTATTCAGACATTCTTATTAGCTCGGCCAATTGGGTTTTTTTTTAACGATGTTTCAACCCCGAGATATCTTAAAGAAACCGATTAGCTAAGATAAGAAGAACGCCTGAGTTAACCTGTTGTAAGCCAGCAAGAATGTTTTTAAGAATGTTGATCGCCCTTGTTGAACAAACTGCAAAGAAATGCCATGCTGAAAAGACCTGTAGGTAAATATGAATAACAAGTTCTTACACTGGCAGAATGGAACGTCAGGTTTCCATTTTCCATCCAAAGTACATTTAACTGTATTTGAGCCAATCAGCAAATAGCCCATGTTACAGGAAAAGCGTTTGACAGCCCCAAAGCTGTTGATGAGGTCACCACCAATTTCTCCATTTTCAGGTGAAGTGAGCTCCTTGCACACTACTGCACAGACAAAGGAAACAATCTTAAGTCAGGAGAGTTTAGGGCGAAAAAATTCACAATGGCCCAAAAAAGGTCAGATGGAAACAGAAAAAGAAGAAAAGACTTACAACAATTTAGGCTACCTTATTTACACAGAAGTCAATGCAAAGCCAACACTCAGAGGAAAGAGGACAACTTTCAGCTGCACAAAAATCAGATTTAGGACAGCCGGATGACAAAGACAGCTAGTAGTATTGAGAGAAAATAAATTGTCACAAGGCAACAAATAACATATCTTGTGAAAGTCTGCACTGGTCTGTTTGTTTGATACTGTGGCTTCTCTAGAGAAAGATGAGTTTGGGTATTCAAATTTCATCAGGAATGGGATGGGGAAAGAGTGATAACAGCTGAAAATTATGTTTTGTAGTCCAGGAACACCTGGCTGTGATCTGACATTGGTGAAACTACATTATCATTTCGGAGAGAATAAAAGAAAATGCATGCCTAGTGGTACTAAGTTTACAAATCTACTAACTGACCATCACTATCTTATTGACAATGTCCTTCTCCATGTTGCAAAACACTAATAAGGAAATAGTCATTTCAAAGCTACTTCCATGAAAAATATCTAGAATCTTACCACACTCATCTGGTGAACATGCCTGGTATTCAATGGTTGGCTGCACTATTGGTGAGCAATCTTCATATAAAGTACCAAGCAGGCATGACTGTCTTCTGGAACGACCACGAGGGCAATGGCACCTTGACCATGTTGACCAGCTGAGAGGTACACTGGATGCTGCAGACAAATTTATCAAGCAGAGTATCTGTTCAGCATCTTGGAGGTGGGGTAGAAACTCAACAACATCAGATTATTCTTTTAGTTGTAGTTCACATAAAAGGTAAGCGTCTGTCGAATTCACATGTATTGTTCATTCCTTGGCAAAGATTTTATATGAACTTAATTTTCCTTTTCACTTTTAGAAATCAGACAAAATGTGGAAACCAATCATATCTTTGTATAAAAGTAGATTTTTCAAAATCACTGATATAAGTACCTTCTTTCACTGCAATTGCAGTCATCAGGCAAAACGTTTATTTTGGCAGAGACTCCCCAATTGAAAAATTCATTTAAAACAAAAGGGGGAAACAGATACTGTACTTCCTCTCAACTACCCTTCTCATCACTTTTACTGAAAGGGATGCTTTCTTCTTCGGTTACTTAGGGCATCCACAAATGATGTCCCTGCTAAAATTTGTTTTCAGTTCTATCTATAGATAACTCCAAGAGCTGTGACCCTTAATGCCACAGAATTCCTATCCAATATTTGCTGCCTGCTGATCTTCAAGAGTTCTTCCGATTACCTAGGAGACGTAATTGCTAAAGATGTATTTTACTTTATCAGCAGTATCTCATGATCAAACGCATTGGGAGAAATTCCTGAGCATCACCCTTAGATGAAGAGGATTTCTCAGCACACCAGTTACAAGAAACTTTTTTCATGAGTTGTTTTGCCAGAAATGCCTCTGGCTTCCTCAGTCATGAGACAGACAAGGGAGCACAGAAAGCCAGAGATACTTATGCTATCGTGCTGAAGGTGTGAATGCATATTACTTTAGGTGTCAAACCATACAAAATGTGACAATACATTACCATGGTTACTAAGTGCCGTGTTCACTAATGTATGCATACATGTATGTGCTGTATGTATAGTGCATTAATTGTTCCAGGGGAGCAGTGGCCCCTTGTGGCATCTTGCCTATAGTAATATGCATTCCCACCCTCAGCATGATAGTATGAGTATCTCTAGCAGCGGTATTCCCTTGTCTTTCTTTTGACTGGGGAAGCCAGAGGCATTTCTGGTGAAACATCTCATGAAAAAAGTTTCTTTTCACTGCTGTGCTGGGAAATCCTCTTCATGCTTTGACCACCTAGTCAGGATATTTCAATTTATATCACCCTGAGATCTTTGACTAATTCTTGTGGATAATTGTGTTTGTAAAATTAACCTGGAAGACACAACAATTTGCTGCACTGCATTTCAAGAAAAATAATATGAATGGCCTCACGTCCTCTTATTCGATAATAAGAGCCTTTGAAGGGCCATTCTGTTCCACACTGGTAGGAGGGAAACTCTCCCTGACCACATGGCTGATTGCATAGCACAGAATCAATCCCATTGATGATGTCTCTTTCATCTTGGAGGCATGAACAGCGACCTTGGTTCATTGCATGCTTGTCCCCATCCATGAGAATACCCAATGGTTCGGTAATGTTGGCATTGATGCAGAAGTCACTGCAAGAGCCTGGGTTAATTTCCGCACCAGAGAAAAGCCAGTTCGTTACTGCTGTTGAGGCTTCAATGCACTCCGGGTTAGAACCAACAGCACGTGTCCATGCACCTGCATGACAGAATACAAAAAGTGTTCATCACCATGATATATATGTTGTGCTAATTATTGCTAGCATAAATTATAGTCCACAAAAAAATTGACAAAACAAAGAGAACAGCGGAGGAAAAACCAAAGTATGAAGTGGTGGGCACCTCCCATTGTACTGAACACCAATGGACTACTAAGGCCATTATCTGCTAGTAAATTCACAGTTAGAAACTCATGACTGTAAAGCTTGTTAGATGGTAGCCATGATCCCCAGGAAGTTTGAGGAATATCTTGGAGCTTCTGAAGAAGTTACCGAAAATGTCAACATTATAGTCAGCAGCTTCCTCCTAGATAAAGAACTTCCAGAACAGAATTTGAATGCAAGCAAGGGAAAATGTGCCCTTGAAGAAAGTGAACTTTTCCAATGTACATATATGATACTGGCTTTTTTAAATCATTGATTCCAAGGACACAATTTCCCTGCCCACAAATGTATACAAGGCTTCTATGTCAGACATCAATTCAGTACTGGGAATGAGCTCACACTGACGAAGACCTGGTTCTGAGGCGGGCACACACTAATCCATCAGGTCACCTTGAGCTGCTTATTAATTGTAGTATAGTCTGAGAATTACTCTGAAGGTGTGCGCAGTTTAGGGAATTGATTTATATGGCAAACATCCTCTATAGAACCTGAATTAATAACTGAACAGATCAAATAAAAAGCAGACTGCACTATCTGGCAAAATTTTGTAAAGTTAATGTAGAAAAAGAAAAGCTTTCAAAAGTAGACATTTATGCAAATAGCGATGCCTAGAATTGATGCTGTCCACGATCCAGAGGATATAGAGTGTACCAGGATTTAGATAGCTGATACAGCTTATATTGGTTAGCTGCAAGGAGCTTGTCTGAGGCACATTTTTTCAGAATTTTTACCTGTCTGTTCCAGTAAACAACTGTTATTTGCCAATAATTTCTATTAACCCGATCTCTCACTTGCCTTTCCAGCATGGTGCAAATCCACATTGCATTTCATCAGTCTCCATTTCACCAGCTATATCACAGGTTTGTTCAATTTCTCCATTACATGGTGGTTGACAAACGCGTGATCGAATCATTCTACCACCACCTCCGCAAGTAAGAGAACACTCACTCCAACTTGTCCATTCAGTCCAGTTGCCAACTTAAAGCACAAGAAAACGACACAGCAAACCCACCTCACGTTTTTAAGATTAACAATTGAAATTTCTGGCTCACAGGTCTGAAAGCTCTGTATTAACAATGCAGGGGTATATAACCAATCGGAACACTCACCGTTGGAGTCAGCCGTGCAGTTTTCAAACTCGACTAGTGTCTCATTACAGCCTGCACCATTTATAGACAAGTGGCATTCTCTTGCTCGTGTTCTTGTCCCAGATGTACAGTTGCATGATGACCACGCACTCCATTCATCCATGGTTCCTGTGTCAACTGTGATGATGAAACCAGACACCCCCTAGTCAAAGTTGTGGAAATTAATTTTTACAAAGTTAAAGAGGTATATTCTTCATCTGCAGAGATCTTAAGACAAATTCCCATATATCAGATGATATAGAAATGAGTAAAACGCACTACATTTCCAGCCACTCTACCTGATTAGATGTTCAAGGCACGTGCACGTGCACAGTTTGACTCAAAATAAAAGGTGCTACACTCGTTTTAATATATCATCTGCCATGAGAACATGTCTCAAAATCAGTTCTTTCCTACCTGGCCCATTTTTTTGCTTTCTCAGATTTGTGGGGAAACAAAGTGCTCCCTGTCGATAGTTACCGAGAGTTAAAGGCTACAGGCATGTTAATTATTGAAAGTTTGTTTTAAAATGTTAATGCCATATAAGTTTCAAGGCCATTAGATTTATAAATTGAAAAGTATTCCCGGATTTTTTTTGAATGGGTGTTTGCAGTGAATTACACACTTGAATAGCCACTTGTGGATTTGCCAAGTAAACTCGTCAGTACCTTATCTTGAAGCCAGAACTGGAGTACATGATTGCTTCGAATAAGTTAGCGCTAGCATGACTCTACTCCGGTTGAAACTGGCCGCTATTTAGCTAAACGCTCAAACTTACCAGCAGTTTGTGTTGCTGTAAAAAACTGCAGTGTGAAAATTATTGATGTGGCCACATCTCCACTCGAATCCCCACGAAAACCTCGTCAAATGTTCAAACTATGTTAAAAGGAGAAGCGAAAGCTTGTTAGCAAGCTCCCCTTTGTAGTTTGTCTACAGAGTCCGAAAAAACTACCAGGATGTAGAAAGTGCCTCTTCCTTGGTTGGAAAGTGGTCACAGCAAAATGTTATGCATAGTTCCCAGCTCATGGGCAAACATGATAGGCCATGGAGTTATCTCTGCTCTCTTACATGTAGTTTCTGGTGCACGGTCAATGCCCACCAGCCCAATTTCTCAACAAATCTTTCTTTTTCTTGTAAATGTTTACAAAAAAATTGAGAGAGGTATAAGCAAAAACCAGACTTACACTTCCCCAAGGTGTAGTTCAGTTTTCTCCTGACAAACTACGTAAGAAAAAATCTGAAACATAAATGCTGGTACATGCACACTCTCCCACCATGAATTGGCTTACCACCTCTGGTTGTATAGACACTTGCATGAAACCCACTTAACAAACTGCCGCACAGATAGCCATCGTGTATTGTCAAGGACTCATTCCGACAGACCCAATCACACCTGTTACTCCGTCCATCTATTCTGTACTGGTCGTCACATATGCACAACATTTGCGGGCCTGCAGCGATTGTAATCCCTGTATATTTACTACCCCTTCCATCTGTACAAAAGTGGACACATTGGCTTGGATCCCCAAGTGGTATAGCCCAGGTATAACCCTTGAACATCCTCCAACAGCCAAGTGATATGATGGAGAAATCTTGCCAGACTCCTACAAAGACATAAAGCCACACTGTCTCAGCCTAGTCCTTTTCAAGACACCGCATATTTAGCAAAGATGAAAACAAAACTAACATTTACTATTGAGCAATTAATTAATGGTTTGAACATCGAATGCTATATTTTGGGATAACTCAATTTTATGTGCTCAAATTGTGGTACATATTTTTCTGCTAACTGTAATTTGTCTGTTTGATTGTGCTTAAGCCTTTACAATGCAATTAAATTGTATATGATATGGTACCATGCCTTTAACAAGCAATAACACTGAAATTAAGCGTAAATTAAATGCAGAGTGCCACCTATATTTTGCTGAATACCTGAGAATCACAGCTTTATATTGAGACCAAAAGGTAGCAGTAGGCATTGTAAATGCTTACCAATAGTCCAAGTCTATATCATAATGATGAACTGCAAACTACATATTATCTTGATATTTAATATTACTCTTAGCTATCTCCCAGCTGCTTTTATTCCTTCCCCAAGGACATTTACCTGTCTACTGCTAGCACTATTGCATACCAAGACTGTCTTCTTGCAAATTCTAGAAATCATTTCAGCACTTCCCTCTGACATGTAGGCTTTATAGTCATTTACCAAATGAAATTTGAGCATGCTGCTGCAGCTCAAATACACTCTCTGAAATGTGACAGTTATTTTGTTACCACATCCTCACTAAAGATTTTCTCTTGATTCTCTCTCTCTCTCTCTCTCTCTCTCTCTCTCTCTCTCTAGCATCTACTGCTCTTCCTCTGCTTGACTTGTCTGAGATTACCACTATTGCTAACTTGTCAAGATCGACTAGTGGTAATCTCAGAAATGAAGCGGGGTCTGCTCCCTTAAATGTCCACCTCATCAGCTGTTTGGTATTAAAGTTGCTACCCTGTGCAGATAGGCTGATGCAGTATGAGCTGAACAAATGGGAGCAATATCCAGTCTTTGTGTCGTAAGTCTCTGGCAATTTCATATGGAAGACCTCTAGAGTATACTCACATCCACATGGTTCTAATCCACATGGTTCTTTGTCCACATATGTTGCGTTCGGTCGATCACACACTTCCTGTCCATACTTTTCAGCTGGATAGCAAAATCTTGCTCGATGGCGTTGGCCACCACCTCCACAGGTGGCAGAACATGTTGCCCAAGCTGTCCATTCTCCCCAATAACCGTCTGAAAATCAAGGCGAAAAAATCATAAGAATCACACTTTATTTCGTCGAAATATCTTGCCAATGTAGAGTATTATAATTAGACTTTATTATAAGGAGCATCTCAGCAATGTCATACCCATACTCAGTTCAATATCTTATGGTATTCTTTTGCTGTTTAGTTAGGTGTCTTGCATACCACACGTGAAAAGGCAAAATCATGTAAATGTGACGAGTCAGATGGTCTTGGGTCTTTCGCAAATGTTGCCTACAGAGATGAGATTAGCAATGAAATTTGGTCATTACCGGCACTTTCTGCCCGACTTGTGCTCGTCTGGTATATTTCAGTCAATGCTTCAGATGTAATCACGTGCAGAAATGGAGAAAGCAGGACAACGCTGAAGATGATCTTCGCGATGAGAGAATCCATCTCGGCACTATCACCTGCCCTAATATAGAGAGAAAAAAATGGCGACAAAGAAATGCGGGTCGTTGACGGCCACGTGAAAGATTTTATTGGCTGAGATAGCACAATACAAGTACTTCAGTGTGTCATAAAACTGTACTCGATCTAGTTAATCCGTTGATTCATTCAATGCGATTAAAGCCAAACAGGGTCATAAGACAAACGGTCTCTTGGCTTAAGGATTGCTTCCTCCCATGTTATGGGAATATTACACCATTAATCAAGCCATTGAAAGGAAGAAATCCCTGAAGGAGTTTAATAACCCTTGAGAATAGGCGATATGCTATGCAGCCGGATGGCTTGCCGCGCATGCGGTATTGGGGATGTGCAAGCAGCCTAAGGTGGATTTTAGGAGTGTAGCTATATTGTCAAAATATTGATTGTTGTCATTAACGGACGAAAATAGTAGTAATGCATAAAATGTTGAGATGCATTTAGCCTGGCCGCCGTGCGGCAGGTGATTAGTACTTTGTATCTAGATAGGATGTTCATGTTATCGTGGATTTCTCCAGTTTGATATCGTGCGACCTTCCTTCGCCCTACGTAGTGTTTTGTGGATATTCGGCGACAAATACCGTATAAGTTAATAGTTTTGCGTCTTAATTCCTGCAAATCACAGGTCTAGAGAATTTCAATCATATCCTCAACAGTAGCGCTGCCAAACTGCCTGTTCCTGGTGGTGCTTGGGGCCGAAGCACCGCAGGCGTTGGGGCAGGTGGTGTTTCTAGTGGATACTACGTCGTGATGGACACCATCAGCAGGCTGACGATTAATATTGAGCGGCAAGAAAACAGTGGTTACAGAATAAGGAGCTAATGCAAACGGCCGGAAAACACAGACACCAGAAAGCTTACAAACGATTACTCGGTTACCAGAAAGTGTCTTGTGCTCACTTCATGTCCACCGCGCGGCCTTCGCGGCGCTGTGTCGAGTGTAGACAGTGGCTTCCCCACCACTGAGTGAGGAATGAGACGTTCGCCTGTGAGTACGAGTAAGGGTCCGATCAACCCACTAGAGACCGCCTCGTCTTCCAATTCTATTCTCGCTGCTGTTTCCTTTCAATAAACATCTAAGATCTTTAAGTGGTAGCCACTGCAGCGTGGGATGACGCGCTGGAGGCTGGAAGAACATTTACGCTGTGATCAGATGGCTCTGTTCTGATTACCACGTCCGTAGCGCCGGACTACAAGTATTGCGCCATTGTGCAGCGGGGGAACTGTCAGCACCGCCTTGACCACAGCCAGCGGAATAGTGCTGATCAAATGCATCCAACGCTTAAGGGGCTGCATACTGCGTACAAAATCAAATATATCATGCGTTCGTGTATACGTTGTTATGGAGATTAGAGGAGTTTGGCGCGAAAATAGAAAACGTGCTTTTACTTTGTCAGCAGGTTGCAGACCCCTGTAGAAAGCAACGTTCCTACGTTTTTGCGACTTTCAATACAAGACTCAGTCAGAGTTTGTCTTTCGCTTCTTTGCTTCTTTCACGACGTTCAAGGATTTTTTTGCTGCGCCGCGATGCCTAGACAAGTTTTCAGCGATGAGATCGAGCTCCGCTTGATTGAACTCTGGGCCGAGTATCAGCGGGAAAAGAGTGGGACGATGATGAAGCGCAGCTACAAGGAGAAGGAGATTGTCGACAAGCTGAATGCCTACGCCCGAGAACTTGGCCAGACAGACGCACATTTCACTGCTTTGATCGTCCACAACAAGATAGACAATCTCAAAGCGAAGGCAAAGGAACACTACAAAAAGTATCGCCGTGCCACGAGCACGGGAAGTTCAGCCGGTGAAGGCGACGAGCTTGATCTTGAACGAGCGTTCTTGAGCTGGAGCAATTTTAGGACCTGGCACAGGCTGTTCCATGACGTTCCTGGATTTGGCCCTATGACCAGTTTAAATTCTGTGACTGCTGCCCTCCCAAGGGCAGAACCAAGCGCCAATGCCTTCACGTCACCTCCACCAAGCTCTTGTTCATATTCTCCGCATGCCTCGAGTTCTCCTTGCACTCCTCATCAAGACCTTTCTCAGCGATCTGTGCCTCCAGGATCCTGTCCAAACCTGATCAATGTTGAACGACCCACATCAGTCTCTGCCTCCAAGCAGATGGTACCAGAAATAACCCGGAGCAATGGGAATGATAGCGAAGACAAACTGGAGAGTCTCCTCCTTGATGGCTCGAACCAAGCAGCTTCCTACAGCCCTGAAGTACATGGAAAGCATCCTGTTGTTTTCTTTTTCTTTAAATTGCCCACTTATTGCTTACAGCCACAAGAAGCTCAGCGTGATAGTTTAGAATTAAATGTAATATGCTTGAACACAACAATTTCTGTTATTTTCTACAAGTGAGCCATTTCTTTTTTTTCTTGTGATGGGTTTTTTTTCTTTCTACTCAGCTGAATCAACGCCTGGACAGAAAAAGAAGAAGAGGAGGCAAGCACAAAACCTGGAGCAGACATTGGAAGTGGGGCTAAATGTGGTGGAGATGATGGCTGAAAGTCAAGCAAAGCTTCAGCAGAATCAGCAGGAGTTTCTCACAGACGTTATTAAATCACAGCAGCAGCAGCACACACAATCTCTCGTTCAGTCTCAAATGGAGTTCCAAGCAAAACTATTTGACAAATACTTCTGTAACAACTAAAACCGAAATGCCGTGAAAAATTGTTCTTGTTGCCATTTGCTATGTGTGAATAAAATTGCCAATGCAATGCGGATGGCTGCAGCTGCTGAGGGGTTCATTTCAACACACAGTATTGGAGTGTGATTATTTAGGTTGGGTAGGTGCCCATGTTCAGAACGCTGCAGGATGTTGTGCAATCCACAGCAAATCTGGTTCACTCGGCTGACAAATCCGGATCCTTGCTGTTGCTTTCTCGTACAACAGGAAATCACTCCTTCAACTTCCCAATGGCACACTTGACCACACGGTGGGTGCAGATCTGGGCTTTGTCGAAGCTTTCTTCCACTGGGGTGAGGTTATCACCAGGGAAAATCTTTATGAGATAGGGCTTCAAGGAGAATGCACTATCTCCTACCAAGTATGGACGAACAGAAGACGCACCACGTTGCCATGTCGGATAATTCAGCCACTCATCAACTTTCACTTTTCTTTTTAAATGCTGTTGTTGAATACAGCAGCATCACCGACACTTCCTGCTGATCCAACATCCACAAATGTGAACCTTTCTCGAGAGTCCACACAAACGAATAGCAAAACTGATGAAAACTGCTTGTAGCACCAGTATGAGTCACCGTAGTGCTCAGGTTTTAAAATATTTGTGAAAGTTCCATCCACAGCACCGGCACACATTGGCAAGCCAGACAGTTCTTCAGAACGTTTCATCGTGCGACGCAACTGCTCTCCAACAGGAAAAACAATGTTGTCTGCGGGGATAGGCCCCACCAACGAGTGCACTCCTTCTTTGATAATTTTCCCAACAGTAGTAATTCCAACCTGGAAAAGAGCTGCGATGTCTGAGGTCTCACCATGAGCAAGGTAATAAATGATGATCGCCATTCGTTTTGAGGCAGAAATTGTCCTTCTGAGGGGCGTGGTTTCTCTTTCTAGAAGATGTCCGTACCGCTGCACCAAGAAAATGAAAGTTCGCTTTTCCATACGGAAATGTGTTCGCTAGCTAGATTCCCACCATAGTGGCGAATGCAATCGAACTCGTTCCCACGTTCCAAGCACTTCCTTTTCCCCCAAAACCACTGGGTATGCCAAATTCATTTTCAGGTTGGGCTGTTCAGATCTGCCGTCCAGTTGGTGTCGGAAAAAGACAAAACGTCAGCAAATTAAGAAAAATGAACAGAAAACTCCAGAGATATCCACTTGAGTCGTCAGCGCCTAGTTGGAACAGCGAAGTTCCATGTGCTGCTGAGAAGTCATTCTGCTGTCCACAATCTGCTTTCGACAAGACGACAGCAGTAGCAGCTGGCAGCTTTCGCCTCCTGCCATCGATCCTAGTGGCGACACTCATTTGCAAGCACAACCTCAACTGAAAAAGAACTTTTTGGTCTCTTGCAGCGACGAAGTCTTGACAATGGAAGATCGGAGAAGCTCGCCACTCATATGCATGCGTCCGTGGTCAGGCAGCAGCCGGCGCCTGCAACTGCAAGTGGTCGTTGTCACAGCAACCTGGCAAGCGATCTGGCTAAGGGCCCCAACACTTGCGCAATGTGCACTGAAGTAAACTTTCAAGAAATTATATATGGACGCAAACGCGTTTATGTTTACGTAGTGTGCAACGGACCTAACGACCTGTCTACGTATGCTTTATTTACTTTACTTTATTTATTA